>LOND01000615.1:17961-49558 GCA_014220965.1 Paragonimus kellicotti | reverse complement strand
AGCTGGCTGTTCACAAAATGTGTGCTCGACCTCAACTCAAGTATTGCACCTCCATTTACTGTCACTCACGCAAATCGGATAGGCTTGTGTTAGAAAATCTTCAACAATCATCTACCAAAAGCGTATTAGGATATTCATCCTCACTCACTCATGGTGAACGTTGTCAAACACTTGGTATTGATCCACGCTGGTTACGAAGACTAAAGTTGAAGCTTTCACTGCTGTACGAACTGACACACTCGGGCGCCATCACTACAGCATTCACCGTTTATTTTCAACACAGCTTCCTATGTGGCCTAAGTTACAAAGGTTCCACTTTGCCAGCCATGTAAGCTCAGAAGAAGATACGCGCCAACTTCCTTATCGCAATATATATATATATATATTTGGAATAGGCTTCCGAATCACATCAGAGCTAGTAACAACATTCAGCGTTTTAAAAGGGCCTGGACAGCTATCTTACATCGTCAAACATAATGTCTATCTTCAAACTTTGTGTATCTTCTGATGTCCTTTTTGAATGTGGTCCGGAGAACATTTAGCTGTCAGCTGCATATAACATACATACCCGTCCCTACTTATCAGGTTCCCATTTAAAACAGCCTGCTCGGAACTGTGTATTTCCTCCCTACCGCTTATTCACAATCCCATCTAGCATTTGATTCATTGCGTACTCACGAAACCGCATCGTTTTATTCATGTGCGTCACTGTGCACGCATTGCTCAGAATGTTGGACAATATAAAATCGAAGCTTATAGTAAATTTGGTAAATAAACTTATATAGAAGTGTACTTAGAGCAAAAACACGAGAAAAGCAGGATTAACAACTCACATTTTATATATATACCCATTCGTATCCACCTATCCCCCCTGATAGGCCATCAGGCTATAGATATTGGTATCTGATATTGACGGTTCAATTGACTAATACAAAACTCTCCAGAGAAAACTTTTGGAAAGTTTCCCGCGTTTACCTCACATAAGTGCATTGAAACCTCAATTCACATCTCGTGCTGTCTTCCCTGCCTCAAACCCTACTTATTAACCACTATTAACCGTTTTGTGTTATGAAATATAGATTCTATATACCTCGCACGGAAGCAGCATATGCGGTTGTTCAGACGTTTTCCTGACGTAATCGAGGTCGATGCCACCCAAGTAACCATCCGCCACAGGAAGGTCCTCCGCCAGTTCAAATTCGCGGTTGCGGCTTGAAACTGTATCAGTTTCTGGTCACTGGCGGGATGGTACAAGGACGACCTGGGATGTATGCACATGGTCGCAGTAAAAAGTACGCAAGCTTGCGGCATTTGTGTGCAACATTTTGTGAGTTGATGGGAAATCACATGCCTGTCATAACGGTCGTGATGGACGAAATGGCGGCCCACGTACAAAGGCCACGAATCTTCTATCGGGGTGACATGATGTTATGTTATTTCCATGTTCGAGATGCCGTGAGGAAACACGTAAGTTGGTGTAATTACCTTATAATGACCATGTAGACAAATTCATTCAGAAGCCGATATTTGTTTCACCACGTAGCTATTTTTGATGACTTAGAGAAATAAGTGAACACTTGTCCATTTATGGTTGTATTTATCAGACGCACAGACCCGAGGTTTATGAACTACCTTATGTGCAATTGGCTTTATATAAAGCCTAAGTGGGCCATCCATGCACAATCGAATGTTGTTCACTTCGGAAACCGAACAAACAACCGTCTGGAGAATGCAAACGGGCGACTTGAGAAGCGCACTCATCCACGAGATCATTTAGTCACAGGCATCAGTAAACTTTGGTCGCACGTGTGTGTCGTAGAGTTTCAGCAGGTGCATGTGGTTACCATACATTCATATGCTGTCCGCCTTCAAGAAAACTTCTATGCATACGGTAGGTTGTTGCCACCGGAAAGCGCATTTGCTCTGGGTCATTCCCCAATCGACGGTGGCTTGCCGAATACAGTTTGCCTAGAAACAGCATGATTTGTCGACAGAGTGCACGTAGGCTGGCTGTCGAAAATAGACGTCAGTGCGGTTAATCATAGGTCGTGCTGTTGTAACTAGAGGATGCTCTGTGGGAAGCCTATGCGGTTCCACATACTACGGGGGTAATGTAACTTCTTAAATTTACCGAATTCGCCGCTACCATGTTGCTGAACTAGCTCATGTCCGACTGACCGAACAGTAAATACGGCAGTCAGGTCACGGACTGAAGCTCACTTTATGCCTGGAAGTCGCCCGTTGCAGTCGTACCTACTGGCCCACGATGTCGCTAAATATCTGTTGTTCCCATTCCACGTGGTGATGATTATACAACCTCACATTTAAGTCAGCTGTCAGCAACTATTTCATGGATTATTGAATGCACAAGTTAAAGAAAAATGATTCACAACTTATATTATGCACGTTCATTATTCATTCGTTGCTAAAATCCTTCTATCAACCAAATCACCAATTTTCAGCTACCTCGTCAACGTATTCTCGTTATCAAAATATCGCGATTCCTGAAATCCCCGGATAAACACCTTTGACGCAATAGAATAAAATTATGTCCTACAGCAAACTTGGCATCTTTCATGCTCCGTAATATTGCCTCAATTATCATCCAGAATATACTACGAACTCATATATCAACGGTCTAACCATGTGGGCATTCACTCCTTGAGCGTAGTTTTCAGCCATGGAAAAGATTATCCGAAGGCGTTTGATCGTCTAGCCGTGCCCCAATAGCCGAACGGTAATCGCCGTACCCAATGCACACCGATATAACTGTTAGGGTATCCATTTTTTCGTCCGAACCACTATTTTCTCGAGGAAACGATTTCACTCAATCAAAATGAGAAAAAATGTAGCGAGGTAACTTGCGCTTTATTCTTACCCGTTTGACCTCTATGCCGCTTCGCTCATTGGTGGATTAGTAACATTTACTACTGTATTTGGTAACCGTCCTTCGACTTTCTGATTAGAGAATGATTGTAGGTTATTATGCACTGCATAAATATCCTGTAATTACCTCCTTTGCGCATAAGTTTTTGAGGCAAACAAGATTGATTTCTCACCTGTCCTTTAGTCTGTCATATGGTCAATTAGTGGGGACAATCGCGTTATTCTTGGGGCCAGGAATTTCCGTAATCATCACTACGAGGAGAACCCAACTTCCATCAGACGCATTACTACTCCGTGGACGAACCAGTGTATTCTGTTTGGGGCTTACGACAACGACACACCTTTTTCCAAATAAATGGGGATGGCAAGAAGGTATTCAACTTCTGCTCAGGACCAGAAGTTACGAGGGGATCGAAAAACACCTGGAAGAATGCAGACCAATGTCGAAACAACGAAAAGCGAAGCATTCCGAGAGAATTACTAGTTACAGATGTGGTTGTCAGTGTCGCAGAAGTGTGCAGTCAGTCAAATAAGGTGGCTGTCACGAAAGTAGTGGGTTCCGACGACGTTCAGTTGACAAACTTGAGGCCACTTTTTGAGGTCTTATCTACCAATTTGGCCGGTTTATTTCATGGTTTGCTAGGCAAGGTCACATTACTCGTAGTCCGGAAGATTGCCAAAGCCATACTGGGACTCAAAAGGTGCAGCAGCGATCGGGTCCCAAACTACAGGCCTGCACGTCCCATGTCAACTATCGCGAGAGTGCTGGGGGGATTTTGAAGAAAAAGCTAGCGGATCACGTCATCTGGTGTGGATTGGTGATGGTTTTTTAGGTAAGCCTTTTCAGCTGGCAGACTTTTTCGGATGCGATCACTGTATATATGCATAAAATGTAGTATAGTGAAGTCTGTTGCTTATATTTTGGAAGGGCATTAGATTCAGTAAATCATAAGGTTTATTGTTAACGCTAAAGATGTTTAAAATGATTAGAAGCGCTGCTGCAGGATGGGTGTTTCTGTGGGCAAATGAGGCGCGCCAGTTGACACATACACAAGCCATCGGTAACCTTCAAAGTGATTGATTCTAGGATACATGCCTTTCCTCACGTCCATAGAGGTTCAGTAAAGGGGACCAACAACTCTTGTTGTCCTTTCGCTGGTGACGTGCAAGTGACAGGATGCGCTAAGGAACCTTCTTTTTGATCGGACCTGGAAATTCAACAGTAGAGTCTTGATTAGGAAATCCCGTTAAATATTGCGAAGGGACTTGAGATCGAGAGTGCGAACTCATCTATGTGGGTGGAAAGATGAGGGCGGTGTACAGTTATTCCGAGAATGGCTAAAATAATGGGCCTTGGGATTCATGTTACCGGGGGCCTTGAAGCGTCCACCTAATGCCCGCTTAAGGTCTGAAGGGCAAATCAGGCGCTTTATCAACTGGTGATGACGATAGATCCGAGGAAACCAACAGCTATTATGTCTCCGCATATCGTAATTAGTGTGCCAGATAAGTTGCTCTTGGAAAGGATCAAGACTCTCTGGAATGCAACTAGTATAGATTCATCATCGCAGCTGTATACATCTTCGTAAAAAGATACAAAAGGTCTACTGTCCGTTGTTATTCGAATTCCAGAGCGAAACGATGGCAAAACAGTTCATCCGGTGTGAGGAACTCATCAGTTCTGAAATCTTGCTTAAACTGATAGAATTAAAATGGACGGAGCACCCCTGGGAATGGAGTGTAAAAATCTCTTAATGGGCAAGGTCTCCATCTTCAAGCGCGCATCCAAAGAGAGTTCGACGATGTCCGGAGACGATGAGCGGAGTCTCAGCGACCGCGTAGCTTCATTTCATTGCACCGCACCTGACTGCACCAGCGATCCTTTCGACAATGTCAAGGTCACAAAAAAGGAGAACAAATTCACTAGGTTGAAGGATCTGTTGATGGATCTGGGCAGCTCCAACAACGTGCCAAACGTAGGGACAACCTCGGACAAGGACTCAACTAGAAAACCAAGACATGTAAGTAACTGTGCTGATATTAGTCCAGATGGAGCGCCTAGATTTCAACCTACCTTCGCGGTAACTAAGTCAAATAATGTCCATCACTCTATCACTCAACTACAGACCGGGGCTTCGACTTCGAACAAATCCCGAAGGATCTACTAACCAACCACCAGTGGGGCACCAATGATAACAAACGCTGCTCAACTAATTACGATGCGATTCACCCGAATTTACCTTCCTCGGCAACGTAAGGGAAAAACATGTATGAAAACTCAGATGCACACTCAGGGAATAAGAGGATATATTTATTACCATCTATTGATTCTGGGCCACTGTCAAATGATAACGAGCTCCCACGTGACGCATACTTTAGTGTAAGGCTCAACCGAATTCCTATTATTTTCCACAAATTTGCTTGTCCTACCTGCAACACCCCTTTCGATACGAATATCCTCTACAATGTAAGCGCTCACCTAAGCGCGACCCGCGATCATTTTGCTGACAACCCACATGTGGGCATGGCTAATTCATTATAATCATATCTTTTTTAGAAGAATACGTGCTGTTCAAACCTCCCCTGCCAAGTCCACCTCCCATGGTTCCGGCACCCCAACATACCCTGTTGACACCTTCCCAACGCCCCCTGTCTTGGACTCAGACACAAGCGACACCCAAACACTGGCGAGATCATTATAAACACATCAGACCAAGCGACGTCGTCAGAGTCTTTGAATCACAAAGACCCTGCTGTCCAGCATTCTTTGAAGATCTAAAATGATGTCGAATAAGAAAAATGCTCTAAGTTTATTGCTTTTGAATGCACGCTCACTAGTCAATAAGATGCATATTTTCAGACCTTTCATCTTCTTATATAATCCTCACATTATTCTAGTCACTGAAGCTTGGTGTACCCCTGAGACCTCAGATACACAACTGCATGTTATAGGTTATCATATGTTCCGCAAAAGATGAGTGCGCAGGACGTAGTGGAGGATGCTTAACTTACCTAAGCGAGCAATATTTCGCAGCCAAACCTAATGGACCCAGTCTTGATATGATTGGCGGCTCCTTGTGGTAGTTAGTATCAACTGGATCTTGTGAGATACTTCTAGGATGTGTCTACAGACCACCCAACGCCACTCAAGGCGACATGACTAACCTTATTAATGGACTGAATTATGTATCGACTTTGCCTTCACAGTACAAAATAATTGGTGGAGATTTCAATATGCCAAATATCTCTTGGACATCTTTCACAACCCTCACAAATCAAGATGATTTTCTCGCATAAGTCCAAACAAGTGGATGGCACCAACAGGTCTTAGCACCTACTACATTAGGCCACGTGCTAGATCTCATTTTTACGACAGATTTCTCCTCTACTACTATGCCAGTCTTGGAACAACTTCCAGGACGTGATCAACTTCGTGTTTGAACTAACAGATATAAAAGAAGTCGACCATCATATATTGCCGCCAAACTAAATGCGCTGACTGGAAAATGTCCACCGCGCTGCTCAGATTCTTGAGGTGAAACATCGTTTTTAACACCTCTGACCCTAATACTACAACGTAGGTGTTTGATGAACACTTCAGGTTTTGCACGAACGTCTCGGCTCCGCAAAGATTAAGACGCCACAGTGGGTGCGATAAAGACGGAACCCTCACCCCAGTGGAGCAAGGTAAGTTCAAAGGTCTTAAATCATGGTAACGCGAAGTGTGCGACTTCCACATAAGGCGAACGCATTAAATGTTTAAGGCTACAGAGTATAGAACCAAAATGTTCCACCTAAATGAGGATATACGTGTGCCAACAGCAAAGAAAACAGCTTTCACTCTGATGCAGTTACTGAGACGCAGTAAATATCCCTAGTGGCACATCTTATGCAGTCTTCTAGGGAATCCCGGGGGACTTTCGGGAGCTGGTGGCGGTAAAAATGAGGTTCGAAATTATTACCCTTAGAGGACCCATAGGGGCAAAATGGGTACTGGCCCCAACCCCTTTTTACTGAGTAAAAATCACATACGCACTCTACTTCGCTCTTCTCTCAACTACTACGCATTATTCTTTCAGTTCTTCCCCATTTACTGCCCCATCACATCTCCATTGCTCCCAAGTCTATCGGACGACCCGCCGAGGCAAGATTTCAAGCGACAATGAACGAAACGTACTAAATGCAAGCACATTCACCGTCCGTCATCGCAAATGTAAAACACGGTTGTTCGTATCGTATAGTGTTTTCTTAGCACACACCTCGTTGACAGTGCAAGTCAGGCCTTCGCTCACTGATCTTCACTGTCCATATGGATTGCTATCTTCGAAGAGTATCTGCAAGGTAACGGACAGAATATTATAAATGGGGACGGCAGAGGAGCAGAGTGACAATGTAACTGTTTATGTAGACAAAAATGCATGAGGAATCAGTCGGATTTATTGTCCAGCAAGCGGTAACCGACGTTCAGTAGGCAACTTACGGCTGATGTGACACGCTAGGTATAGCACAGTAAACATGTCAATACATTTTACAAACGGAAGCACACAGTTATACATAGTAATCCGTCTTACCTGATTTGTGCACTCGTAATTTGGGCATACATATCCCACTGATCTGAAATGAGATGAGAAGGATCGTGATGACAGTTAACATAACGATGTACATTATTTTCGTACTACATGTGACAATCGCTCGTAATTTCTGTCGCATACTGTTAAGATCCCAATTCTATGGTGGAAATGGGTACGCAGCGTACAAATCTGAAAGTGGCTCCATCACTATATGTGACAAGACGAGAAAATTTGTATACATGTATACATGTCTCACTGACATCAGTACATAAGAAACGGTTCAATAAAGTAGGTTTTCATTGTGAGTTTTTGTCCACCTGCGCTGTCCCGTGGGTTATGAAACCGATTTCTACTCTCCCATTCCACTTCTTTATCCATCACTCCGGAGAAACGAGAGAAACACACTGCGTCTGAAAATGGTTAATCTGATAGAAATCAGTGTTCCTACCTGTAATAGCCTTCATTGTTTAAGTTTCCCGGCCTGGTGCTTTCTGAAGCAACGAACCGGAGTATCGCAGACAACGCCTGCAAGAACTACATAAACGCTTGGACTGCGCCCGGGAGTGACCACATCTTCACGGTAAAGAATACCCCTTTCATCCGTGCACTGCTGCATGTACGCTTGAACATCGGACGACTTCAATGGCCCTCTGTAAACACCAACCACGAATGGGTCTGACAAAATAGGCTTGACAACTTCGCAGAGGATTGGCCACAACTGCGTGTGAGAGGAACTGAACACTCGCATACCGTCAATGTTCAACTGCAGTAACGGTTTCTTGCAAACAGCTCGTGAAAGCTGGCACAGGAGAACGGATAAACCGCGGGTCAAACCAAGGTAAACATAAACTCCCTCCCCTACGACCACTTAATTACAAGTTTTCGGAGTGCCCATCACTGTTCGATGGTCTTTCAGTAATTCAGGGTAATAATATCTCATAGATTTTAGTATAATTCGCTGGTCTTCCAGTGAGGTGTTTCCTCGTAAGAACCAGCTAACATGGTCCTGCATGACTGTACGTTCAGAAGGAGTTACAAGGAGAAACAATGGTCATGCGGAGAAACGTCAAAACAGTGCCTCCCTAATATCCATCAGCTGGTTCACTTTTCGTTAGAGCATGAGGCAACCCAGTAAGGTACAAAGCGGATGCATTGACAATGTTTCATGCCACCACTTCTTCACAAATACCAAGTTCGCATTCTAGAGTGGATTTAAAAAACCATATATCAAAGCGAAACGTGCAGCATTTGGTCCAACCAAATATTGGCAGCCATTCATGTGATCTCACGTTGACGGTTTTCGGAATCGGAAGTATTTATTCAGAGGCGTGAGGCTCTTGCACTTTCGGTAAATAGTTGACACCTAAAGGCGATTTTTTACTCCTCTGTTGGATTTACTCAATACCGTACAATATTAGGATGAACACCAAAAAACAGATCACGACAAACCACCGACATTTCAAGTCAAGCCACATTAAGCAAAAGCATATGTATAAAAGCCATGCATTGAACAAACAAAAAAATCAGACATATTAACATGTAGGCAGTAATACCAACGACAGAAGTAGAGGAATTGCGATATATACATCATCGGATAACGTCATGTATTTATCGTGGAAAACCCACTTACATGCAAGGCCCCATTCTGTCCCCTTTTTAATGGGATTATGTGCTGCTTGGGGTATGAGGGACCTTACTATATCAGTGTTGACCCCACAGGATAAAATTATCGTGGGTGATCCTGTTACAGCCTGGGGGATGTTCAGTTTCTAGCTGCTGTTGCCATCAATACTGGAGAAAGTATGTTGCCTTCTACTCTCCCTGTAAGCATACGCGCCCAGTCACCTGTTATCAATCCTTCTTATCTTCCTGGCACTGATGGTATTAATTCTGTTGCCCCCAAACACGGAAGGAAAGACATTCCTCCACTTTTATCTAATATTTTCATTTTCCTCAACATCAACTGCCTTCCCTGTACAGTGGAAGAATTCTATAATTAAGCCCGCTATAAAAGTGGCTCGCGACAAGACATCAACAATTATCGTCCCATTAACCATACTTCAATTTGTTCTCGGGTGTTGGAAAGGATGATAAAATGTTGCATGGTTGAATTCTTCATTATCACAAAACCTTATAAACCACTCCCAGCATGGGTTCCTCAGCAAACGTTCGTGCATGACGTGCCAGCTGGAATTTCTTAACCATGTTACAAAATCTGCTGATTCAGGAGATATGATATTATTATACTTTTGGATATGCAAAAGGCTTTTGATCGTGTGCCTCATAAGCGTCTTCTGATCAAAATGGCATCTTTTGGTATACGTGATCCATTGCTTAGCTGGTTTGCTTCATACCTTGTAGACCGCACACAAACAGTGAAAATAAGAGATAATAGATCGACGCTCTGACCAGCCACCAGTGGGATGATTCTCGGAAGCGTCCTGAAACCGTTAATCTTTCTTATGTTCATAAACGATATCTATGAAGGTATCAAGCATGGCAAACTACTTATATTCACTGATGAAATCAAACACTTTTCCTTCTGACAATCTCAACTCTAGTTTATAAAATACACGAAAAGACTTCATGTCATTAGAGTCTTGGTGTCAAACTTGGCTGATGAAATTTTCAGCCAACAAATCCACCATTGTTGCACATGGTTGTCATATACCAGAGGACTTTACAAAGCTGGAGGGTCATGATAAAACAACTGCCGTCTCAGTGCACGACCTGGATATACGTTACTCAAAACCACTCAGCTTCGCGGAACATATCTATTGTATCCTGCCGGTGACTCCGGTGTTCTAGTCGTACTAGGGTGCAATCAACAGTAAGCCTTACAGGCTGTAACAGCGGTGGAGAGAACACGTGAGTCAGTAGAAGTACAACTATATTGTCCCATTTACAAGCGGTAACGTCATTCTTATGTGCGTGGACGAATGAGTCGTTGGCCGTTGAAGACGCGACCAATCAGAACGCAGCTTGAATCACGACAGGAGTGTAGGGCACACAAGCGGCCTTGATGAGCATAAAACAAAATCTTCCCTAGTAGCTAAAACTGGGCAAACGGCAGGTTCCATTGAGCATTCAATCTTCCCTACTGCTGCCCGGCTACATCTTTATAAACTATGCGTACGACCCAACTTGAGTACTGCACGTTCATATATTGTCACCTGCGCAAGTCTGATAGGCTAGCTCTGGAAAGTCTCCAACGTGCATTCACGAAAGGTTTACTGGGCTATCCGTCTTCTCTGAAGCTACAGAAGACTCAGCCAGTCGACTGCGCTCGATCCTCTTTGGCTACGGCGACTCAGGCGGAAACTTGCACACGTATATGATATAGTTTATGACAACGAATTCTCCGCCATTTTCGCGACACAGTTCAAAGTACAACCTCAGAAGCAAGGAATTTGATTTGGCGGCTTCTAAATCCCAAAACTCTGCGTTCCAACATTTTCCCTAATGAAATATTCCTACATTTGGAACAAACTCCCATATGCAATTAGAGCCAGTAAGGAATATGCATCAATTCAAACGAAGCTTAGAAAATTTCTTGACAATAACGAACGGTATTTCCATCTTCAAACTATGCCTGCCTGCGGATGACGTCTTTGGAAGTAAATCTAATAATACGATGGGGAACCCTCTGTACCGCGTAATGCTACGTCACGTACATTGCAAATTGACCAAAGCTATCAGGTTCGCCATTAGAGCACGATAGATCTTGTATATAGTTACGTTTAAAACTTGCTCTTGAACCAGAAAATTTATCTACAGTCAAGCTGGTGTGTATCAACATACGTATGCCCGTTTGCAATGACCCAATCCTCCTGGTGAGCTTCAACTTCATACTTACTGCCAATCAGCCGCGTGATCATTAATCACCGGGCAAAAGTGGGGCACACTGAAGCTGTTTAGGAAAATTTAAGAAGCTTAACCTGTTTGTCTCATATGATTGCATGAAAATTTCGCGCCACCGTACGCGTTTCCTCCTATTCTAAGAGACCGCCAAGACAGTCATTTTGTGTCGTTAACCATCCTTTTTAATCTGTATATGGGCCGTATAGAGCAAATCGACATCAGACTCTGGCAGTAACCATATACAAGAAAAATCCGTTAGTCGATCTATCTTTCGCGTTATATGGCAATAGTTATTTGCTAATGCTATGCATTCTACCAGTTACCGCAAAGTTATTGATTATACATGTAAAGTTTTGCCAGTAAACTACATATTATAGTTCAAATGATCATTTTGCATTTTCCATTGATCACGTAATTCTACGTTCCATTCTTAGTTCCACAAGATATATATGACGCAAGAAAACATTCCACAACGTCCGGACACTCAAAATCCCGTATTGGTTGGACAATTCGCGAGGTTTGCAAATTCCGTCGATTTTGAACAATAACGAAGTCCTGTCCAGAGGTCCGCCCTTCTTCCCGCAACTCCCCGCACTTTTCTGTCTGCTCTCTTCCCAATGAGATGTTCTACAAATTTTTCACCAGGCCGTTTACATCAAATAGTGGCAAAAATCTTCGACTTTTCTCTTCTCTCCATCTTCGAAACACTTCTTTCTGGCATGACCTCCACTAGCAGGTCTGGGATCGTCTTGCAAATTGCAAATTGATTTAACTATTCAGTTTTTTTATCGAATCTTGGCGATCACGAGAACTGTTTTTTAGAAACATGAGTCTTAAGTGCTTTTCCATAGACTGCAATTTTCTCTCTTATCATGACTGTTTTGTTGTTTGATCCAAACAGTTGATGTGCTGTACTATTATCAATTATTCATATGGTTTGTATTTATGTGTATCGCCTTTGTAACATGCAAGCCAGCCGCTTCTGTTCTGATTGTCCGTCGCACTTACGGACCAACTTTGGGGCAACGTGGAGACACCTGGGGACAGCGTTCTTCCGAAGGAGGGGTTCCAACAACAATCCTGTAAAAGGAAACAATACACAAACATGAGCCAAAGGCCCAGTAAGCCATGCACACGACTTACACAAACGGAAACTAAAACGGCGTCAACAACACAGCAGCACGCCCGTCACACAATTCAAATTCAACCTGTGCGCGCTTGCTGGTTTCGACCGCACGTTACACTACTTGCCCCAATTTCGGCGAACTGAATTAAACCGGTAAACCTTTTACCCGGAACAGAGCCAGTAGAAGGCTCAAATTTGTAACCATCGGGTTAATTACACAATTTGAGACATAACAAAGGGCGAATAAAATATTTATCGTTACAGATCTTTGTTTAGCTCGTTCGGTTGACGACGTTGGCGCCCTCTCCGATTTCCCGTCAAAATGTCGGCCACCGATCAGATTCGTGCCCTGTTGGATGAATTCATGGGCACAACCCGAAATGGTAAGTTGGGTAATCTCGGTGTTCTAATATGAATCCAGGTAAAGGGATCGCGCCCCTCTTTTAGTCAGTTCGGTCCGTTTTTGTCTATCGTAGGGCACTGCGCAGTCTGTAGCTCACTTAACTTAAGTTATTAGTCTTAAGGAAGGTGGTTGCTCCCCGCTTCTGACGTACTCATCAACCAGTTTGATACCTTGTGAAATCTGCTGACGAAGCTACTTTGTATTGACTATTTCATTCGTTTGGCGTTTAATCCATTTCACGGCCTTTCTTTCGGTTTTGTTAACTGCTATGGTAGACAATAGAGTGACTTATTCGTAACCCCGTGCTGTTCATCACAACATATTCCCCAGTCGCACCCTGCAGCTATCTAATGGGTATTTGTAAATTACTTAATTGTGGCGCTTTGATTCGGTGGTTTGTTTGCTTATTATTCTTGTGTTAATCTTTTTGCGATATATGCCACTCTTCACAATTCAGGTTCACTGACCCTTCCTCTGTGAATTAGTTTAGCGAGGATATTTTTGTTTTGTGAGTCGGTTCCATCCTTCCTCGTTCACCACAGAAGGCTATGCCAATTGCAACATCTCGTGGTTATCGGCTCCTTGATTATGTAGGCGACTGTCATGAATAAGAATAATCGACCGGATCAACAGTATGCCCATCCCTCATTTTGAAGCTTAATGCCGCTGAAGTGTATTTGAAGTACCCCGTGCGTATCAGCTAAAGGTAGTTCCCCAACTTATCGCTGAACTCACGATGTCAGTGATTCTTTGGAGGTGTGTTGTTAAAATAGGGATGGACACTCACATAAAATGGATTTATTCTGTTGTTGATATGCTGCGATTGGACTAATGCTACAACCGCCTGATTTTGAAATGCCATTCACTAAGCAATATCAAATGCTAATAGTCGTCTGAAGGCATGACTTCCTTTTGTTTGAATAGAGGACCATTTAAACTAGGCTTTGAGCACCTGCCGGTTTTACTTCTGCTTCTAGTCGTTTCCCCAGCTTCATTTGAAAAAAATACCCAGGTACATTCCTGTTCTTGAGTGATTTCCTCAACAGTGCTTGAAAGCTTAGTTTATAGTGAAATATTTTTCAGCCCGGTCTGTCCTTTCACACTTACAGGTCGGCAACTTTTGCACGAGTTGTCTTGTACTTCAGTGTTTTGCGGAACCGGATTATTTTCCGCATGCCGACATCCCAAACGCAGACCACATAATTTTGACCTCGACATTCGCAGTTGTGCATCATCACAGCCGACAGTTCTTAGACTCTGATGAAGGCGTCGCAGTAAGCCCGTTAGTCATGTCATTGGAAAACGAGTACTTGCTGATTTTCGGTTATTGATAGAATTTATTGTAAATCATACCTCAGTGGTCTATATCCACCTCTGATCGTGTTTTTTCACCGTCTCTGTCGTAAAAACGTCGAAAGGTCGCACTCTTATTGACTGTTTTGTGCTGATGACAGTACGGCTTGCTAGTACCTGTAAGTGTTCATCTTTTGCTCGTTCAGCTCAAGTTACTTAAAGGACGCGATTATTTTCAACGTTAATTCGTACAACACGGCGTTTTAAACCGCATGCTTTCACCGTTGTCAATATATGTAATTCCACCATAAAAGCCGGCTAGATAAAAATACTGTATGGGTAGAATAAACAATCGCCCATCTGAAATTATTACTTTTGGGACTCATCATCATCATCATAGACAGCAATACATCAGTGGTTCACACTGATGCTTGACTGCCACACAACCACGAAGAACAAAGAAAGAAGAAAAAACTTATATAGGAAGAAAGAAGAAAAAGAGGAGGGGAGGGGAAGTGGACCTAACTACTAAAAAATAGCTACGTCTATATTCAAACATACAACATCAAGGCGCCTACACCTTGCAAACAAACTTTTGGGACTAATGGCTGACCGCCTGCTGTGGACTTGTCGTTCCCCTTTAAGGTGTGTAACGCGATTGCTTATGCTGTCGTCATTAGAATTAGTAGTGATTATGTTATACAACCGTGAGATTGTAAAGACCTCACTTCAGTGTTAGAAAATAGGGGAAAATGTTACTTAGTTGGTAAGCATGTGCTTTTCATTTCCATGGACGGCTACACGTTTGTGGTTCCTACTGGACAATTGTGGATGGAACAGCAAGTCCTAACTTGAAAGCCAAAAACAAAAAAGGGGTCAAATTACGAAAAGCATCTAGACCTAAACTTTCGGCACCGAATTGTTTACACTCAGAGTAAAGATGAGGTCGAGATACCTGTTTAGGTTCTCAGTAAATGTTACTTGCTGACGGTTTCGATTCGAATCCTGCACCACTACCGCCGTATTGTTTCAAGCTATTCATGAAAGCAACGAGTTTGGTCGTTAACGCTGCTCCATATATTCCACTTTCAGGTCACAACATCGGCGTTCTTATGTCTCTGACTAATTCACTGTATCTCTGTTGAGGTTATGTTAGCACAGCGGTGACGACAGTCATAAACTACCACGGTAGTAAGTGTTGCTTCCCATTACTACAACTGCTCCATTCCCAGGTTGAGTAGGCTGACAGCATCAGACTCATGCGACATGATATGATGCATCGTAGGGAGCACACTTTGATGTCTTCGAAGACTGTCCTTCATTCTTCGTTCTCTGCTGCCATCCTCTCCGGAATGTCTTAATCAGCGTGGTTCAAACGAGTTTCGAATCCTATCGACTTCATTCCGCCTCATTTTTGTACCGTGCACATGTGGCAACAGACGTAGTCTTTTGGAATAATATCTAAGTGTACGTTTCACCCGGTCTACGGTACTAAAATTCGGTCTAACCACGCTGATGGAAAACCGGTACAGTGACTACTTTCAAGAAAACGGAAATCGGTCGTTTTAATGAGTATATGTTGCATGATGTGACCGCTGTGTTTGCGTGCATTCCAGCAGTGGTCGCTACAGTATTTATGTAATCGGTGGTTCAAAACTGTGTTATACATCTCACACCGTGCTTCAAAAGTTATTGCTATGGAATATGGTCCTTCGGACGAGTAGTATATTTGCCCTTGCGAGCGTTAATAACTGTGAAATTCACGAGGCGAACCCTGGTTTTCGTTTTCAACATCTGACAATTTGCAGTGAGGCGCTAGCAAAATTAGTTTATATTTCAACCCAGCCAATTGGGGTAAGCGTTTGTCAGTGTGGACTGACCGTTATCCTACACTGAGATTGAGTTTTACTCATAGACCTAACAGAGGTGCTATTGTGGCTGAGGTAATGGTGCGCTGTTGGATGTTTGGTTGAACTGTATTGCTGACCAGAGATCCTACTTGTTAAGTAGTGTCTGGCGTCAATCTTTACGCAACGTTGTATATGGATGAGTTGATGGAAACCAGTATATAGTGGCCTGCTTGTCTTGTGGCTAGTCATCGGACGTCCCGCGGATCGCAGTCGAGCGATGTTGATACCAAAACTCAGTCGCGTACGACGAGGGGGGTTAATCCGACTAATTTTGTGGACGTTTCTGACGTCTCTTTAGTTACGAAAAGAAATGTCGAGACGTCGTGAGAAAAAAATCAGAATTCTTTCACCTCCCTCCAGTTTCACTCATTGGAGGGATGTTTTATTTCTGGTGCATAATTTCCCTGCAAACGTCTAAACGCACTTCATTTTTTCAGCGTGATGATCTGATACTTCTAACTAGCTTTCGGCCTAATGTTGATAGGGCGATGTCGATGTGTCAAGTTCACCTGTCGCGTTTGCATATTATTAAAGTGTATTAAGTAACATGTTTATTTTTCACTCCGAATTTTGGTGTTCGGGGGTGCAATTGATTTGAGAAAGCGGTGGACTGGAAAAGTTCAATTTCAGAGGTCTTTATGGACGTCTCTCAGAAAGACATTCTATGATGGTTAATGTGATCAGGCGAAAACGTCTGTAGTTGGCGTCTGGTCCTACTAGTAAGAATGAACCGTGCTGTTCTTTGGACTGATTCCGTTCACATCTCGGTTTTAAGACAAAAATTTGCTCCCCTGAAGTTGTTTTTCGAGTATATAATAATCTCTGTTTTGATAACGAGACGGTTATCGTGAGGTTTATTGTACATCGATTAGTCGCCTAATTAGTTAGTTTTCCGTACAGGCTTTGCATAACATACTCGTTTGCAACCTGTTGAATGCATTTTGTTTGCTGATTTGTATAGCCGCTGAGATTTGCAAATGTACACCTAGTTGAGCGTATTTATCATCTCTGATGGTCAACTTTCAGGTAAACCTTTCCTCAATTTTCTTGATTTTTAACTGTGAACTTAATGATTTGTTGAGTTATGTAAACGATGGTCACTATCACACGTATGCCGGTTATGTCGCCAAAGTTGATCAAACAAAAGAAAACCAAACAAACCAATGTACTTCATATTGACCTCGCACCACACCTTTGAGCACTTGCAATTTTCGTTTCTGTTGTTTACGCCACCACTGTAAGTTAATTATGAGCACAGTGGGTTTTTAAAATCACTATAAGACGGCATCTCAGTTTCTTAGAGCAGATGAAACACGCTCGTTCGGCCCTAACTCCTACTCGCTGCGACTGTATGTTCCTTAGAATGTATATAACATACGATACAAATCGAAATTATCCTGCATTTCTGAAGCTAATGTGAACCTGGAACATAATGTGAATGCACATTCGTATTCGTCGAAAAGTTGCGGTTCCCACAATGCCGTGGATTTCGGATATACTGGCACCTTCGTTCTCATACTTGGCAGCCCACTATGCTAGGATTTTGCATACAGGTGAACTAGTTATCGAAGTAGACGATTTTATATCCGCTATGCTATTAGGCTTGGACGGCTGGAGTACGCGTTGTGTGGTTCCGTTACGCAATCGATGCATGAGAATTGTTACGACTGGCTGTTTGGCGATCGATCAATCAGCCGTAAAGTAGGAGAAAAAGCTAATTTTAGTTATCGAAATCCGTGATGACGTGTTTTGCTTTGAATCCAAATTTTATCAAAAGCCGCAAACTACTTTCAACTGTATAACTTGCCTAGACCGTCAGTAGCAAAACGAGGAGGCGCGGACTGCAATTTAGCTCAACCTATTGTAAACGAACGTGTAAACCAGATGCGCCGAACTGTATCACACTCACGCCCTCACACAGCAGTAAAACTTGGTACCTAGAAACAAGTTTGATCGACCTAATTCCATCATAAATTAAATGTCGCTTTTCTGATGTATCTCACTGGAATAGTTACCGATTAATAATTCTCGTTTGTTTTCCCGCGGTATATCTTACTTCCATATTCGCTATCAGTCGTATACCACATTTTTTTAAATATTTAATCTGCGTTTCTTGTGTAACCTTGCCTTGTCTAACAGATATCACGACCCATCGCTTATTTATGCTAACATACAAGCCATACCACCGTCAGCGATATTTTATTCTTCAGCATGTATGTGTCTAGTCATCGGTTCCGATTTCTGGGCGCGTGAACTTTACCTGTTTCTTTTTATTGGTAAAGTGCATGGTGCAACTCGTGCTAGTTGTATGCACACCGCTTACATTCAACTTGTCTCTCCGTTGTTTTAAAGGTATTCATGAATGTGTTTGTGCGGTTGAATGACAAGTCATGTAAGTTAAGGGTCTCAGGGTTTTGTATTTATCTAGATCCCCGTTTTGCAATAATCACGTATGTTTCGTCTTTTTCCCGTTTGCATTGCATCACTAACAACTGTGTAGGAGGCGAACCGCCAATATCGTTTGAGGATACCCGCGTCTGTAAAAGTTATCTGTTGGATTCATGTCCGCATGAAATACTTGCGGGGACTGTAAGTTTTGCTTACCTGGTTTACTGTTTCAGCGAATGGATTTAGGTGCATGCTCGCTTATCCATGATCCTGCTCTCAAAGCAGATTATCGAAGAGAAGCAGAACGGAAAAAATTCGCCTATGAATTGGATGTATGTTTCATTTTTCACTTCACTATTTTTCCAGGCCTTAGCACATTTACAGATGTTTATTCGTGACAGTGATCATAGAACGGAATTGGCCAAGGCAAAGCTGCGTGAAACTCAGGAAGAGCTCACCGACGAGGCGCAACAAAAAGCGGAGAATCTTAATGCTCTGAGCGAGCAAATCGGTACAAAATTAGCCAAGGCTGAGCAACTTGGCGCTGATGGTCACGTGGACGAATCGTTAACGTTAATGAAGGAAGTAGAGCAGCTCAATCAGGATAAGGCCAAATGTGAGGCCGAACTACGTACCGCCATACCGACAAGCACGTATCAGCAACAGAAGCTGCGAGTTTGTGAAGTGTGCTCAGCCTACTTGGGTATCCATGACAATGACAGAAGATTAGCCGATCACTTTGGTGGAAAACTCCATTTAGGATTTATTGAAATTCGAGAGAAGTTAGCTTATTTGAAGGCTTATGTTGAAGAAAACCAGATCGTCCGAAAGCGTCGATTCGAAGGATATAGCCGTTCAACCTTCAGTCGTGAAGCTGAGAAATATCGGGAAAGCAGTCGACGTAAACATCGTAGTAGCGAACGCCGGCATCGATCACGTAGCCGCTCTCGCAGTCGACACCATAAACAACACTCAAGTAGGTGCAGCGACCGGCATTCCCGCGAACACCGCCACCGTTCGTCTAAAGATAGGGATGGAGATCGTATCTAGTATCTCTTTGCTCCAAACTGTCCACTGTATCATATCGTCTGCTCATAATCTTTTCTTGTTTTTACTTATGAGAATGTCCACACTACACACGGTTTCTGCTTTCAATGACTTCTTTTGTTTTTATTAAAAACATGTTAGCTCGCTGATGTTACGCTTTCGGGCTAGTCCGGATAACGTTAGAACTGGTGATCGGTTGAGTGAAGCAGCGACTGGCAACATCGTTTACGATGGGTCAATCAGGTCAATACGTAGCGGTCCTATAGTGTATTTTCATTTCCTGCCTGGGACTGTATTTCCATCAATTCTGTTTGCCACCTGTTTGTTCATGCCACTCTGATGACATGCCGACCAAGCGAAAATTGAATAGGCCGAGATTCTTATTATATTTCGGTGTATATATATATATATATATATATATATATATATATATATATATATATATATATATATATATATATATATATATATATATATATATATATACGATACTTTCATCGTCTGTCATCCTACGCCCCGTTGCATTTGTTCATTCTCTTGTGGTCATTACCAGTGCAGGATACAACTGCTGAGGCTATCCTGATGCTGTCAGGAGAAGTCCTACTTTAAAACTTGTCTTGCTCCGTAGTTAATGTATACTATCGGTTGAATTTGTTACGGGAACAGCCTGAAGCGATGGTAGTCTGGTGTGATGTATATTATATGTGTAATCGCCGGTGACAAGAGATGTAACTAATGATCGTGCACAATTATGTGTATACGTATTACATATATACATACGCAACTTTGCGAACGCAGCCCTCTCGCTGTTGTGACCATATATATATATGCTATCATGATTCCACAATGCTGCTTTTCATCGGTTCAAGTTGTCAGGCCTTATTTGTGTAATCACGTCAATTATTACTAAGATTGCGACAAAAAAAAGTTTAAATCAAACTCCTAAATAACGTCGCGAAGTGAACCGCTTAATTATGAGCTCGCCAACACCCTTAACAGGCGGTCCACTAAGATTTGAGATTTTTCATCTGTTCAACGTCGTTCGTGCAGAGCAAAAGAAGGCAGGCTGACAAGTCGCCCATGTTTCTGCAGTGCATCAAATGTGATACCAAATGTTTGGTACACTGACCGAGTGCTAATTTGACTGGGACGTCGTGACTTTTGACGTAGCTCACCGCATACACATCAGTTGATGCCAACAGATTGGCCAAGTTCTTTGCTGGCATAGGCGTCTCAGATGCCTGCTGTTGAATACTTAAGGCAGTGAATGTGTCCATCGTTTTGGATGTGATACAACGCCTTCACCAGTGTAGGTCCTCTGCTTTGCGCCTAATTCATTGCTGAACATGTGTTTATAATTCTGATTTGCTTTTTAAGGGTTTGTGCTCCGAAATAGCGTTTGTCGAGATATCGACGAGGGTGCATTTGCTGATGAGGAGTTATCAACTGACCGGAGAGGCACCGTACTTTGCATCCGTTTCAGACGGTATGGGAAAGGGCCGTTCACTCGCTATTTAACATCCCAGATACTTCATCTGAACTTGTCGGACCTGAATTCACAGGTGCGATTGCAAACAGGTACGCCAGAGGACTAAAATAGAAATGAGAGAGCACTTGAAAAACACCAACATCATTTGACTCCTACACAGTGTACCATAGAACCTTATTCCATAGCTGTATGCAGTTAACGAAAACGTGTACTTTTTGGAGGTTTGTTCAATAGGCGACCGCGTTCTGTGGTTGTGTCGTTTATCGCGAATATTGGCCCTGTGGCCAGCTGTTTCCTTTATTGCGTTAATGAGTGTCTGCGTTAGATGTGATGAGATTACTTTGTTAGTGATAACTGCCTGAGAAAGCAACTGTCACGACAAGGCTTAATCAGTTGGTCAGGTCGTTCCGATGGGCCTGGCTTAGTAACGAAACCATTCTTGCACTTTGTATGGACGAATAGTTTTAGCTAGGCGTTGACAGTGGGTCGCGTGAAAGCGAGAGGATGGAGTCTGGGACAGCGAGCAGTGGCGGCTAATGTGTATCTTGAATGCGATCGGAACACAGCTGTGGACATGGAGATTCAGCGTCAATTATATGGGGACGCCGTCAAAAGAAATGGGCTACTATTCCCATAAGTTGAACTGGATTAGTCAAAATCGGGGTACCGGCATTTTGTGAACAGACATTCATGTTGCAACTAAAGAGGAAGCCTAGTTTGCTCCGCCAGTTGTCACTTCCTCACAGTCACTCTAGTTGAACACTTTCAACGTTCACTCCGCTGTGGTTGATTCGTTGTGATATGTAATGTTTCCAGTCAACGATGGATTGGTCGCCGGAGCCCCAGTACAAAAAACCGAACGTGAGGGTTGTTTCTAGTATGTATTGGGGGACCTTGTTGAATCGTGTGGATTTACTATAGTCTAGTCGGCCGGACCACTGTTATCGTCTTGACATCTTGGGAAAATGAAATACCCCGACCGGTGATCTTGTGCAGTGGGTCTGGCAGCAGTAAAAGATGACGCTACAAATACAGAGTATTGACACGGGCTCGCTTTTGTAGCCGGACCTTCTGAGCAGACACCAGGACCGTGAAACTGACGATCGATATCACTACCATTTAGGCCATAGTTGGACGTGTTGATAACCACTGTCTTATGAAGCAGGTGAGAAGATCCTCGTCGAGCATTCAGCAAAAATAAATCAAGAGAAACATGTTGATAGATAAGTTAGCGTGACAGATAGTTCTACTTTTCCAGCCGCTAGCAACTTGAAACAGTGAATATAGTGAAACGTAGTTAATCGTGAAGTATGTGTTCTTCGGGCGTCTGAGAAAGCGGGACGCAACAAACACGAGGTCTGACCTTCCGTCGTTTTGGTCGGCAGTCATCGCACGATCTGGCTCTTTGCAGCACCTCCACCGAGTAAGTCACTTAAGTTGACGAACCTGTCTTACGATGTATCCGGACTGTTGTTTCAGGTCAGACTTGGTTAACTAAAACACATGAATTGTTGGAATTAATTTATTCTAACAGGTTCAGAGTGCTTACGCTTATTTTGGCGACATAAACCTGTGAATCATTTCCAGCCAAAAGCTACTAAATTAAAGTAATGACTCGACGGTTTAGACGGTCAGACGGCAGTGGAATGGTTCCGATCCTTTAAATGTTCCGACCACCTCGGCTATCAAATCATCTGATGGACTTGGTGAAATTATATAGTTTCACCATGTCGAAATCAGACAAATGGAAGCCGTAAGGCCCTTCGATGCTGGGACAAAGTTCTGGGTTGGTGCTCCCCTACACGACAAACAACGAAGACGGCAACTCAGCCACGAGGAGGTTTAACAGCAAACTCTCAGGTGTGCGTTTAGCTACCTGTCGAATTGCCCAACATATGACCAAGAAATTCACTGACTGGAAGTTTCCGTTACTCTCATCGGTGTAGCCAATGCTCAATAGTAGTTCGAAGGGTGTCCGCCACTAATTGAGAAGGTGCAACAAAACGTCCTACTAGGAGTACCTACTATTTTATCACCTCGTGCCTTTACATAGGAGGATGGTGTAATAAGTGCGGTTGAGTTTGTAGCATTCTGCGCGTGGCATTTGGTTAATGGTGATGGACGCCCAACTCTTCTGCAAGTTTGTCAAAGAAAACTTACGTTCGGCAAACGTTCAGCGTTCGCTGATATACAGTCCTGAGACGGTTTATGCCTAATCTTATGGGTTAGGTAGGAATGAGTAAAATCATGAGTCATTTTTTCCTCAGCGCTGGTGTTCTTTAACTACTAGATTTCGCTTTACCTCGGTTTTTTTTATTAACTGATATGACAACTGAAATTCTGGCGTCAGACCAATTTGAAGTTTGCATGTCCGTTCGGTTTCAACGTAATTGCGCTGATCCGCACTGTTCACGTATGGTGTGGAACTGTCTCGATATTGTCTTCCGTCCATAATAGATCGGCAAAACATGCACAACGGAATGGAGATCTCCGAATGACACACGTACTGAACTGTAATCCTGTGGTTGAGTGACTCTTGGGGGAAAGTCCCCATAATGCCATGAAAGTAAGTGGGGCCGAAGTCTACGTGTACTGGCAATAGCCTAATCGTGTAATAATAGGTACAAACCACAAGTGTGTGCAGTCCGTTCCACGTAATCGGCAATCGTACTGCGGCGTAAGCTGCCACCGAGTGTGTATCACAACCAGCTACCACTAAAATAGGATCTATCGGCGACGACATTCGCAGTCTAAGCGCATAAACGTAAATACCCCGAGCGACAGCTCAAGGTTCGGTCATCATTCAATAGATAAGCAGTCAGAAAAGCGACAAGATGAGGTTTCAAAAGACGAGTGAGCGGAGTGAGCATGGAAGCAGGTTAGCCAGCATGCCTGCGCGCATAAACGAACAGGGAACGTCGTTGAGGGAGAAGAATGCGTGGGGAAACCTAGTGGCTCATGACATGTTGGAAGAGGCGCAGTCACGACCGGGGTCACTAGCGGGGGTCGTTGGCATCTGGCCGATCACTGACATTTCGCAAACCGAAAGTTTTTAGTCAAATGACGTATCCACAGCACTGACTGCCAACTTCTGTTTGTGACTCCTGCCGTTCTCAAAAAGCCGTGGTGTCTTGGCTCTTGTCGGAAACTTGCTACCTCCCGAAATGAAAGCGGAAGCGGAGTTTTTGGCACAGCAACTTTGGGTTATTTTACAGGCAAAAATGCATCAGTAAAATGAATTGCGATTGATACCCAGGTCTGGGTCTTCCTATTGGTCGGCTCGATTCCGCCTATAATTTGTTTCTTTTAATGCTTGACACAATTAAATAACGTTTACTCCGACGCTCGTAACATAATCTGATGGAACGTCAAAGTGCCATCCAGTTTGATCGCTGTGCTGACATGCCAGTTTTTCCGAGTTGTCAACTGACTGACCGTAGTCTTCCGCGAATCTGGTTGATCTCGTACCAATGAGTTCGTCCAGTCCAATCTCTTTTCAGCTTTTACGTCCATTTTAATTGCACGTAATTCCTGTGTCCACCGAAGCAGCAAAACTAACTCTATGATTGGGTGCGTTGATCACATTTTTACCTTGCGACGGATCTTGGAACATCGGCACTCTTATAGGCAGCCGACGGTCGTGGTCTTTTTGGACCTGAAGGCTGCTTTCGATTCAGTTGCTCGTAACGTTCTCTGGAACTGTCTTCTTCGCAAGGGAGTACCAGGGAAATACGTGAATCTGTTGAGATCACTGTATGCTCACTCTGCAAGCAGGGTGAGGGTTTATGGACAGCTGTCTCGGGCGTTCATCACTTCTAGTGGTGTTCGTCAAGGGTGTCCGATTTCCCCTTTCCTGTTCAATTTTGTCATGGACGACATTTCTGGAGGGTGCGCTTGAGGAGTCCAGTGGACTTGGTGTTGAGCTTCTTCCTGGCGCTCGGTTGACCGATCTGGAGTATGCGGACGACATTGTCTTACTTAGCCCTCTGCCGAAGACATGCAGACCATGCTGAACAAGGTGAGTGACCGGGCTGGTTTGTATGGAATGCGCTTCGCACCTTCAAAGTGCTGCTTCAAGACTGGGGCACTCCTACTTTCTTCATTGCAGGTAATCCGCTTGAGACTGTGGACAGTTTCACATACTTGGGTAGCACTATCTCGTCAGCTTGTAATATTGCTGATGAGATATCAGCGAATTGCTCTTGCCAAACTGTGTCATATGTAGCGTCGAAAAGACGGTCGTTTGTCGCTGAAAGGAAGAGTATAGAATGGTTGTGTACAGCAGGCTTGCTGTGCTTAACCACCGTTGTCTCCGCCAAATAGCCCACATTAAGTGGACTGATCGCGTGAGCAATACGGCAGTTCGCCGGCGCGTATTCCGGAACGCTCGGGATGCGCGATCAATTGGTCAACTACTCACGTTGCACAGCCTGCGATGGTTAGGTCACGTACTCCGTATGCCAGCTGAGCGTTTACCGTACCGGGCATTATATACTGAGACCACCAACAGTTGGGTGAAACCACATGGTGGTCAAGCGACAACGTGGTCACGAAATATGAAAACCCTGACTGCTCCACTGAGTAAAGTGGGTAGGTGTCGCCTGCCTGGATCGTGATCACTCAAACCGCTGGTTAGAGACGCTATCCGAGATGGCGGTGTGTCGCAGTCAATGGCGTACCTGCATCCATACCATTTCTAGTTCTTCTTCTTTTATTAATTTTCAACCTTCTTAGTAACGTTTTCTTCTAGGATATTCCACGTCACTGTTGAGGTGAGCGGCAGCCCGAGCCACAGTACCTTTTGGTCAGGCTCATGGCTGATATGATGATGATGTGATGATGACGAGGAAAACACAAAATGATAGCCGCTCTCTCTGACTTCCACCTTGTGCTTTCCCTGGCGTCTAGTTTCAAAAGCATGTTAGAACATAAGCCTCACTCCACTGCTCATCTCGCGTTTTCGAATACACTAAAATGCACACATTAATACCTCCAACTTCCTGATTTTTCTTGTTTTTGTTTTTAATAGAACACTCGGCTTGCTTAACTTTCTTACGTGTAGTCATTTGTCGACTGTTGTAAAATTGTAAGTGTTCTTTATACTATCCCACCACACTTGCAAGTCTTAGCGATGACGTTCTGCATACAGTACGCGGCTGTTGTTGAATACATTCGAAGGCCTTTGGTCGAATTGCTGACTCGGGCTAGTATAACCACTGGCGACTCGACTGCACTCTTAGATTTCAGGTGAACCAATGACTAGATGTTCAACTATTCGGCTTATTTCGTTGGATCTAAAGGTGTCCGTGATCCATTGGTGATAGTGTTATCCACTTTAGTCGGGATTCACCGCTACTCCTACAAACGGTGTTTCATACTCGCAGAACCGGAGTGCACCAAGCCTGTGATGCTTACACAAATGAGTGGGCCATTGCCACCGATTTTATTGCTGGCAAAATGAGAACCTCGGTTGAACCCACTTAACTCATGGTTCGTGGTGCCAAATAGCTCCAGCTTCATATGCGTTTGACCAGATGGTGTGTTGTCAAGGTTGCAGTTTCCCTGGTTCATGCGACCTCACA
The DNA here is from genome assembly GCA_014220965.1 of Paragonimus kellicotti. Lineage (NCBI taxonomy): Eukaryota > Metazoa > Platyhelminthes > Trematoda > Plagiorchiida > Troglotrematidae > Paragonimus > Paragonimus kellicotti. The sequence continues at coordinate 23,002 of LOND01000615.1, read as the reverse complement.
ACATGTGTCAGGCATATAAACCATTACTTGCATCCCATGCACGAATCAAGATGAACGACAATTTCTTGTTTAAAAAATACTGTAACTTCTCTGCTTGTATTTATTCATTTTCTCAGTCACTAAAACGGGACCAGTTAGTTGCGGAGGCAGTATTCTTTCTGGCACAGTTATGTCCACCATTGTTTAACGAAATCCGCTAAGTACTTTGAATAAGAACATTGACGAACGCGTGTACGTTGATATCTTCTGTTGGATTCCCATTCGGACGTGGTCAACATCAACCCATATAGGCAATAGCAGCGGTAGAGAGAACGCGTGGCTCGGAAAAAGCACAAGCCATATTCTGACGCCGTCTTTAAGTGCGTGGATGAAAGTCCTGGCGGTCGATGGAGGAGCGACCAATCAGAATGAAGTTTGAGCTGTAGCACGAGTCCGGGCACAGGCGGTAATTGTGCTTGAGCAACATTCCCCTTAGACTGATTCCGTAAATTAATCTTCCAAGGTTGTTTAGTTATCGAGAAAGATTTCAATCCAGGGTTTTTGGAATCGCGGACAATGGAACAATCCATAAGCGTGCGTTGTGCTCTGCGTCACTGTGCGGTTGGCTTATGGCGTTCACATATTGGAAACAAACTAATGAGTCGGACAAAACAAGTCAACAACATATGCTGTCAGTTGAACAGGTTCCCCTATACAGCTCCGAACATCAGCTGTTTCTAATGTTTGGATCCGGCCCTGTGGAGGGTCTACTGCCGTCATCCTGCAGAGATGCTGCGTCGTTCACGTTTGCTATTAGTCCTGGTAATGATGCCTTTCCTTATGAATGCTGAAAATCCGGTCCTCTATTCTATTTCTAATTCGTCTTCATTGATTGCCGCAGCCGGACGCGTCTTCTTATCGTGATATTCACTGCGCTGCCCGATCAGTTTTCGTTTAACAGTGTTGACCACACCAACGCATACGACCATTTATTGTGTTCTGCTTTACGCAGCCTATTCCTTTAATTTTACCAGACTCATGCAATTGCCCTGACCATAAGTACTATAGCTGTTTGTTATCGAACCTCTTTTCTCAAGCGTTTTCTTCCAACTTTCTATAACGCATCTACTGATTTTGGCTTACTGACCGGATTCATCACTGTGGCTTCTTATCGTCAGCCACCTGTTCAGAATTTTTGGATCAGGGATTTCACGGCCACATTTTCTACCGACTCCAAGACGTCAGCATTGTTGTTTGTCTGCTGAACGCTACAAACCCATTAGGCAATTTCAAGAACTTATTGACCTAGTCTTCCTCAGGCCATGCAGTGTTTCTGATTTTGTTGTATTCGGAAAAGGAGTACGTGGTCCGGTCAATACCTCAACTTTAGTAGTTTCACACCGGTCCATCAGAAGCGCGCACTAGTGAATACACTATTCACACGCGCAAGACGAATTTGTACACAAGACAGTCTTATGGAGGAATTAGAGTTGATCACGACTGTACTACAATCGAATGGTTATCCAAAAAGGTTCATAGAAAGGCACAGTAGGCCGAAACCGCCATCCGAACAGGTGGTCACTGTAAGAAAAAAGAAGGTTTATATAGAATTGCCTTTTAAAGGCGACTACAGTATGCACCAAACAACACAAAGATTGATGAATTCGATTAAACGGACATTCAACGCAGCCGAACTTTGTGTACTAGCTCGAACCCAGAAGCTGCCTTTGCCTTCAATCAAGGGAGATCAGCCTGTCGGTGCCACCTCACACTGTATCTACCAATTTACATGTAACTGCAAAGAAAGTTACATAGGCAGAACCGAGAGGTGTTTGATTTCCAGAGTGAAGGAACATTTGCCTAAATGGGTGCAGAACTCAGTATCATCGAAGAACGGCAATGTCGTTGAAACACGCAAGCAACCAGTGTCCGCAGTCGCAAGACACATCCTGACCACTGGTCACGTCATCGACCCGACCTGTGCATTCAGAATCTTATTACGTCATCCCAATCCAAGATTCTTGCGGTTTGCTGAGGCTGTCGCAATCAATCGACTGAAGCCGGCCCTGTGTGTTCAGAAACAATTGTTCGTGAGCTTGACCCTACCCTGGACTTAGTGACCTTCCCTAACCCATCAATCGACTATGTATCCCACCCACCCCTAACTGTTCGATATAAAAAACCGTTTCATGTTATTGTAAATTTGGTACTGATGAGTCAATACGAAATGCTTGCATCTACCAGTTTTCGTGTTCTAACGGTTTTGTTCAAACTTCTGAAGGGAACGAACTGTTTTAAATAAATCTGTTTTTCGATGTGCCGAACGTCCAGTTGGATACCAGTCTTACTAACAACTTCATGATATAAAAAAACTACTGTCGAAGGAATTATGGGTGATGATGCTGCGTCAGTATACTTCCTAAATACAGTGTGAGGAACCAACAGAAATGCAGACACCATGGATGAGAAGTTCAGCAAAGTCCTACAAAACAGATACCTCGTTACGGTCGATTATACCCGTGGCAGTTCGATATATCAAATTTGCGCTTTGGTCAGCTGAATTCCTTGAGCCGATTCGTGGATTTTTTCAATCGAAGGATGTCAGATTGTCGTGTTATAAACGTGTTCGTCGGAAACCTGTCGCGTCTAGCTAAGAAATGTTCGGAGCATTTTTGCGGAGTTTTTAATTGATCTGAATAGTGTCTTACTATCGATGGAGTGGCTCACAACACAGCTAATCCCTTCTGTTTAGGAATATATTGTCTCTCAGGGCATAATTAAGGCCAGTGCTCATACTCATGTACGGGTTCTAATCAATTTAAACACAGCAAAGTAACCACAGGAGCGCCATTCTTATCGATTTCTCCTCCAGGTTATTTAGTTGTATTAGGATACGTAGCCTGCTTAAACCGTGCGATTCATAGACGAGACGATATGGTGGATCGGACCTGATTTCGACTACATTGAATGAATTTTTAGCATGCGTCCAATCTTGCAGTTCCGGAACTGTTGGGCTACACTCCCGCATTTTTTGACCTAAAGGTTACTGGTCTAATTTACCTGAAATGGTCCTCGAAACCGTAAACAGGCCAATGATGACAACAGGCTCGAAATAGATCAACGGTAGTGATATCGATTACTAACAAGGAAGCCCTGAATTTCAGTCCGATTACCTAAGACTCTCCTGTCTAGGTTTGAACGACCTAACGGAATCCAGTCCACATGTGACTTGTGTCACGTGAGGGAGGTGCAAGCCTTGTAGTATAAGGGGTTGGGACGAAATAGCTGCTGACATCAACGTGGACTCTCCATCATGGTTCCACGAAGTTGTCACCTGCATGCAACTTACAGTTTGTGGCTTGATGACCATCATGTGACATCAAATCGGAAAGCTTGAATAACAAGATTGCGTTCTCTTTAGAGGAAGAGTTTCTGTATTGTACGATTACTTTGTTCGTTGAGTGTGATGTACGCGCGACTATCACTGTCTAGGCTTTTTATCGACGATAGTCTGAAGTATAAGTGCATTTATTCCTTGCGTACTTTTTGGAGAACAAACACGTTCAGTATCGTCGGATCTGATTTGGTTGAAGTTTACGCTGAAAAACATAAGTCCGATGTAGGACAATACAACTGTCTGCTATCGAACTGCAACTTGTTTCTAGCTCGTGTATACAGATGGATGCAGTCTATTTTGGATTACCAGTTTACATAGGATACCACCGCTGGATAGGATACCACCACTGCGTTTATTACAGTGAATATTTCTCCAGACACAGTTTTCGTATCATTGCAGTATGCGTGTTTATTCTCGGAACACAAATAATGCACATTATTCTGTTGCATAGTTTGATCATCAGAAATTCCAGTTCTCATGTAGGCCAAGATCAACCACTATAAGAAGGTGTTTTGAACGCTGGTGATAGCAGAATTAGTCTGGTTCATGGGGACAAACCAACCGACCGAAAATGAAATTTGTGTAATTTAGGATATTTTCAGACTGCAAAACACCTGTACGCTTAAATCTGGATCAAAAGAAAATTAGTTAAATACTTGCAGTTTTCGAAGGTCAGCGGTAATTTGATTGGAAATGACAAAAATACCCGGAGAAGAATGGGGAGAACGGTAGCCTGGCCACCGTCCATGAAGCGTACCATAAACGTACTTCATCACGTAGCCGACAGCAGCTGACCAACAGCAACAGGCTGAGTTCGGATGTGTCTTCACTCCACCACAATGATTTTGATAGCTCTGCAGACTGCCTCTCGTCCTGAATGTATGCGTCAGTTTAACGCTTCAATTCATCTACTGATGGCGCGATTACGACGGACTCTGATGGGTTGTTTCATAATGGACACACCGGGACGCCGAACAGTCGCACTCTAAAAGTCAGGTGGTTCATCTGACGCAACGACCTTAGTGAGTTTCTTGTCCGTTAGTTATTTGGGTTAGGTGGAAGTACATTTCTAAGGAGCGGTCAAATTGATGGACGCGTTCATGTTTAAGATTGTCTTCTTTGGCATGCCTATAACGCATTAAGAACCTTCTCATTTCCGGTTACTTGCCTTGGTAAGGTGGTTTGTAAAGTATTATAACCTGCCTTATGGCCTCGTTGTACCTTCCCGAATAAAATTACTGTCGTACACAAAGTGAAAACGATAAAAATTCATGATATGAGCTCCCCGGCGAGTTGACAAAAGTTGCCAAGGCAGCCTAATGCGTAACCCGAGTACCAGTCACTCGCTCCCCTCCCCCAAGAAAGATACTCAGTGCAACTTGAATGACACAGATGTATTTCTTTACATTCAAACGGCATCCACAAAAGTTAATCTCCAGTTTGGTACTACTTTTCGGTGAAATTCTCCATAGATGGGAAAGCTGCGACCAAACGCGTGACGATTATCATGCGTACATCGATCAAATGGATGCCGTTTGAATGTAAAGAAATACATCTGTGTCATTCAAGTTGCACTGAGTATCTCTCTTGGGGTAGGGGAGCGAATGACTGGTACTCGGGTTACGCATTAGGCTGCCTTGGCAACTTTCGTCAACTCGCCGGGGA
>LOND01000614.1:101821-130404 GCA_014220965.1 Paragonimus kellicotti | reverse complement strand
TTGAAGCTACATCAGACTTTGGAATGACCACATTGAATAATACGCCGGTGGTCACAGTCGATCGGCATGTTCTTATGCTTGAGCATACGTTTTGTAACTTTTTCCTCATTGACTAGAAGACAGTAGTGCTGCAATTATGGGAATGATTCTGCTGTATGTTCGCTGGATCGAACCTTACCACTCAAGCAGTCCTACGAATCACCCGTTTGAAATGAATTGGGCAACATGGACGAGGGATCTCTACCAAAAAAACATAAGATCAAGCATCCGCAAGAAAAACGTGAAAGAACAAGGACGGTCTGGTATATCATAGTGTAACCCGATCAAGCACGATCTCTATCGTCCAACTCGCTGGTGTTGTCCACAATCCATTCGCCGTGGGCTTTGGACATATCTCACTACCGCATTAGGTATTCCACTGTGTTGAATACTCGCGGGTCCATCACAGTAGGATTCGTCGGACAGTACTGACTTCCGTTCCAAAAGACCATTGGACTGCTCGCTTGTTTTCACCTCGATCTCAGACACGATTCAACAAGTACTCAGGGATGGTGTGAAGAATGATGTGTTGGTTGTCAACTCCCAACAGAACGCCAAGTTCCCTAAGTTGCAAGTCACATACGTGAATCAAGTAGTTCGAACGGGGTCTCTCAGATGAACCCACTTCCTTGAACCGGTCAATCAGAGTATGTCGTGTCCGCATAACTGAAAGATTCAGTTCGTTGTCGTAGGGAATAATGAAAACAATAATCACAATCTACAAAGCACATATTCCCTGTGTTTTGTGATGATCGTGCACGCGATCTGGAAAATGGTGCTAGAAACAAAGAAGACAGGATGTGATGAACAAGTGTTGTCGATTAACCTTTTTCGTATCAGTATAATCGCGTAGGTTACCAAAAGCGTACATAAGACAGATAAAAATCACAAATTGTGATTTGGTTAGGCAAGTGTGGAAATGATCGAGTATTAGGGAACAGATCGTGCACATTTATTAAGGTAACTAGGGTCTGTGGCGTGAACCGATAAGTAATGATGTTCAACCGACCGTCGCCACGAAAATCGTAAATTATGCACGAATTTCTTTCGGACTCCAGATTATTGCACTAGCAACAGTTTTCTTGTTTCCATTGCCAAGCTGTGCAGGATGATGTTCCTTGACTTATTAGATAAGCATGGCCTTAGCGACGGAGCTGCTTGGTTGCTACAATCTGTTGCCTAACGGTAAAGCCGGAAAGTAACTGATTTAACTTCCTTGTCATCTTAGAATGAAAATCGTATGAATCTTGTTTTCACAGCAATCGTGAATTTGTGTTGTGAAAGGTATGTGGAGTAGGCTTTTGTGTGCGTCAGTAGAAAATGATCCAGGCAATTACTTTCCCGATTCATATTGGTGGTGAAACTCAGTTAATCTTTCGAGAGCTCTGTAAAGCAAACTCTTCTCGGTCCGTTTGCCAGACGGAGAACGACATTCTGACTAAGCAGTAACAGACGATAAAAGTGTGTATATTGACCGATTTATGTGTATTTCTGGTAGACACGTCTTTAAGTGAATCAAATAGCATGTTTCCTCAGGGTTAGGTATAAAGAAGAGAACAATCCGTTCACTCCTGCCTTTGAGGTAAACGATAAAGATGGATGAGATTCAGTGAACTTCTGCAGAGTATGTGCAAGATCTTAACTCATAGGTAGAATGATAGAAATACCACGTACAAAACAGCAGTTAGGCAGTATGCATGTTGATAAGTCTGTACAATCGATGAATAAACATGACAGAAGTCCTATGGGCATTTTGTCTGCTTGTCTGTACAATACTCCGCTGATTTTAAGCCAAACGTACAGTGCAACAGTAGAATCTTTAATGCTGCTGGCGGTTCGAGTTGATCACAAATGTAGTTAACAAGTTCTAATGACAGGATAACGGAGAATGATGAGGAAGCATCCAACGAACACATTTGGTGACTACCGATATTTCCCTTTTTCACAAAATCAACAAGAACAAGCGTTCTACGCACAATGCAGGGCAAAGATGTCAACAGATGGGCACTAGATTGACCATCATCTAGAACCTACGCGATTGTAACTAGTTGAAAAAGAGTGAGCAGGAACAACTGAATCGTATTCTATCTTTTGTGACTGCGCACTCACTATGAAGAAGGAACGATCATAATCAACCAAAACACTTGCCTATGGGGAATGTGTCACAACACAATGAATGATGTCCACTGTGGTCAATAGTGACCGAAGAAGAACAGAATACATCATTCGGACAGCAAACTGTTGCTCAGAGATCAACGTTCTGATGGCACTTTTGTGATACAGTATCATGCAGTATGTCAAAGACCAAGTAGTCTTTTCTTCAATAAACCTTCGCTTTTCCAGAGCGTGACACTAAGGCGCACAAAGCAAATTTAGACATCATCGGTCATTAGTTACAAACCAAATGAAAAATAATTACAGTCTCGCGATATTCATTCCGTTGCACCTATGGTGTAGAGTTGTACACATTTACCGCTCACGCAGATAAACTGTTCACATTAAGGACTTGCTCATGTGCAGTTCTACTGCTCTTACCTCACAATATTGGAGAGGCGATGGAAGTATACGCAAGTCGAAGATTCAAATCACTGTCGAACATCGTGGTCAATGATCGTGGTCAGAATGGTCGTTCACATACGTACTTTAAAGCAGTTATCATTGTCTTTCTCAATAGTAAATATGTTCCCCGGATTGCGAATCAGGTTTTCAAAATGCTTTCTATTGGTGTCGCACGTGTCTCATGATTGGTACTGATCGTACTCATCATAAACCTCTTTTAGCGTAATCAATTTGGCAAGGAATATCAATTGATTACATTCCTTGCGACCATTCATATAACTTGATTGAGTGAGCGCCGCCAGGCTACCATGTTGATTACCAAATGAATGGACTTACCAACCAATCACATACACGGTATAAAATGATAGGCTAGCCGATAACACATGTTACAGTATCAGGTAAACACAAACATGTTACATTGCGAATGCTAATTATCCGCGTGGATGAAACTTGGAAACTTTTGACACGTCACCCAAACAAGCGATCAGGATTTAGTGATCAACAGTTTTTCGGTTCGTTTATGGTTTGACAACGTAATTTTTAAATATTGACGTAACAAATGGGGTCAGCTAGTTGACCCATTCACGCTGCGCGTGGACGACATCGGTAGGACAAAAATGCTCTGCTCTACACCGTGATTGAGAGTGACCCTCTTCTAGTGGATTAGCTGGTACAGTGCGCTTTTGCTTTGTGCAGAACAATTGTCTAGCGGCTCTATTCTGAATACCGGATTTGTCAGTGTTATACTGGTTTGTCTCCCTGTGAGTGGCGTTATTACAGGGATGCGTCCCGATAGCATTTAATAAACTAAACCAGCAAATTAAAACGAGATTTGATTGCACCATCATGCGTCCCTACGTTGCGATGATGTAATACACTCTTCAATTGTGACTGAGTGTCAACAGTAATGATGAAAAGAAGGGTACTCAAATGCATACACTAGGTTGTGTCATTGACAGGAACGGAAAAAAGTTCGTCGCGATGGCGCAATGTGTATGTTGTACGGTCTTGCATTTAACAATCAGATATGCAGGTGAGGTATACGCATACATACACAGACGTTTGGTGGCATCCGTTTACGGATTAGCCTGTCACAGTGACCGAAACCAAAGGACGCTTGTGTATAACCCTCATCAGATGTAGCTTGTGTTGTATAACTCGCAGTTCCATTCACACAACATACCAAAAGAAGTAAGACCGGGAGACGTGTGAGTGAATGTCTTGTGTGTCCAGTCGACCAATGCGGATTAGCCAGATGGTGAGCAAGTATGAAGGTAAAACCCTTATTTCCCGGCTTGAATGATAAGAACTAAGCTAGTAAGAATGATATTGAAAACGTACGGCAAAAAAAAATTCTATAAGAGAGTACATATTAACACTAGGGCTCACGAAGAGCACATGTGGAGAACAAACGAGTACTTACCTTCACTTGTAGGAGCAGTGACCAGAGCAGCACCACGTAATCTCCCATGTCCACCAGGTATCGGGGACGGGAGAGGCATCCAGGCAGAACACCGAGGATCCAGTGCCTCTACAAGGACATCGGAGTTGTTCCGACGCGACGCGACCGCGTTGCCACCAACAACAACGATTAAATTCTTAGAAGGCAACAGACCACAGGCAGCCTCGTAGCGATCTGTAAAAGTGTTAAAAATAGGTGGATTGAAAAACAGTACAATCATCTCGAGCAACAACAACACACACACACAACAGTAGGCCAGTAGGTGTTTGTAGAGAAGATTCAAGAGGAGCTCAAATCAAAAACCACTGGGTGGTATGTAGGCCCAGCTGCTACTCAACCAAGAGAAAAAGTCAGCTTGCACGAAATAGAGCATAATTAATGAGACTTCTTTCTGTCTAAATTTGAACAACCGAAAAGATGTACACAATACAAACCGCATGCAACACATCCGAGTTGCAGATAAGACTGAGGAAAGATCCCTAACATTGCATTTTAGCGCCTTTCATTGTATACCCTTTGCTTTACAGACAATTCGGTCAATGCTGCCTAGTCTAGAACTGTAGTCTGTTATCATTTGTCGTAGACACCAATGAAAGAATTCGTATCGCAAACAACAGTCACAAAAATGATGAAATTCAAACGGTTGGTTCAGTTAATTGCAAAACCGATGAACGGAAAACGACGCTTTTTCCCAATAGTCCCACTAAACACAGAGGTCTTCGAAGTAACTAGGTTTTCGAAATGATGATTAGCGATCACATGGCCATGGGCTTGAACCGCAGTAGTCTTTTCAACTGCCCGGGTCTGTATATACTGAGAGCTTATCCACATGAAGAACGGAAAACGCCTTGTGATGTAAAACTGGACGAATATGACGGAATTTTTGTGACTCCACGCGGTCCGAGATGAGTAGTTCGAAAAACGGTTAGGACAGCTTAGAAGAAAAAACCGAGGACTGAGTTCATTGCACCGATAATTCACAAATGTAAGTGACCGGCAATTACTGTCTACATGAAGTCTAAATTTACTATACCAACAATTGAACATACGACGGGTAGTAGTTAACCTTCAGCCCGAAGAAGACGAAGCCAGTCTGAATTTAGAACATTTAAATGTAAACACAGTTCTACAACCAACTACGTTTGTCCAACCGATTGGTCACTGACAGACAGTCACCTGTCTTGAGAAACTGTTCAATCTTTAACATGTTCGGAGATGACGACGATGGCTATCAACCATATGGTTGTGGCATCGAGTCACCCAATCACCGCGACTGTTCTTGATAACGTATCGACAGCCTGGCAATACCATCAGGTTCTCATAATGTGACCTACCATATCGCAAAGCAGCAACAACCTTGTGACATAAAAGCGTCTAGCCACCACCGCAGCGCATTTGTTTGAATGCTCCACTAAACAATAGGTCAGACTTGGGATGGGAATTGATAGCAATATCCCATAGTAACAAAAAAAGTGTGGATCTTTTATCTACAAATGATAACTTTCACGAGGTTTCCTATTGAATGTGAACCAGAGATTAGTAAACCAGCTGGTGGCGCGTGAGAGCACGAACATTTACTCACCCAACAAGTAAACGGTAACTGGTATGTAGCCGGGTTGATCAAAAATGAACACAACTCAGTCGACAGCGGCTTTCATATTCAGATAGCCTCCTCAAATAGTCCCCTTCGAAGAGAAGCACTAGTCTCTGGTTTCGCTCGTCTGAAAGTTTGTCAGCAGCGCACTTGTTTGTCACGATCGGGATGTAAGCTCTCATTCACATTCTCGTGAGGTAACCGAGTTGATGGTTACACGAATTATTCATACCTAAAAACTCAATCGCTTTCATCTGCGAGTAATGTTCAAGTAATCCGGTCGTGGAACGGATATGCACTACCGACGGGATCCAACAAGAGTGAAACTCCAATCAGGCGCTTCTTTACAAGAGGTGTTAGATGGAAAGTCTGTCGGAATGCAGAAGCTGCGAGCGAAATGCGAGTGAAATACACGGTAGTAAGCCAAACATTCAAAAGTACATTCAGAATAACAAAAATGACAGCACAAACAAGACGACTAGACTTTTATACATGTTTCATAGGTCAAAGGGGTCGGGTTCCTTCCCAGTATTTACCCATACTGACTGTGAACAAATTGTAAGCACATTTCATCCACGGTAGGCTGACCTGGTTACCGAAAAACGAACACACCTGTTTTACAAATTTCGGCTCAACAATGACCTTGAAGAATGACTTGAAGAATTCAGAAGTAGTGAGCACACAAATGTACAACACATGAGACACCCACCTTCACACATGTTCGGCATCATGACCCACTGGTCCCGATCGGGTACGAAAGCCTCTACACTGGCCAGAGCCACAGCGCCAGCCAAACCACCGGCAACCATCAACGCACCCTCGGGGTTGGAAACCAGCGGACCGGTACTTAGTTCACTCAGACCGACAGCGACGGCGCTGCTTCGTGCCTGATGCATCTTGGCCACTGACTGCCACACAAAAGGTGAGCTGTGGGTGGAAGATCGGCTGCGAACGGATGTTCGTGCTGTTTCTTGCTGTTGTTGCTGTTGTGAGATTTGCGAGGACAGCCAAATGGCCAAGGCATCCGAAGTTAGCCTACAAAGCACAACACCAACAACAGTAGTGAAGATGAGAGGGGCGTAACGTTATGATCAGCTATTATATATAAAAACGATACTAAAGACGATTACTGTTTCTACGCACTCGTGCACATAACGATATACAATACGGCGGTGAGTGTGAGCCGAACTAAACAGAATAAGACAGACCAGTTCTGATGAAATGAAAACCGCTCGATACGTGTTACACGTACACACATACATACACGTGCCGTGTATCCAAAGCGAATGGAAACGAAGTAAATCTAGTGCTCAGATTTCGAATTGATTTGCTGCTAATGGAATCGCAACGGGCGACTCCAATATTTGGCAGTATCACATGCTTGAGTTTAACCCGAATAAGATTAGCCACTTTACAGCCAACAATTAGCAGGATAGTCGTGGCAGCGTTCTGATGTACACGCGCAACTTGGACGCACTAACACAGAGGGTACACGCCCATGCTTTGGCAGTTCTGAACGAACACAAACGGTCTTGAAAAATAGATACACTGTGATCGCCCAAGCTAACGCAAATCTCAAGAGCACGCACTTCGGATGGTAGATAGAAAAGGTTGGTTGGACAAAACATTCGACTTCTCGTGTGACTGGTTAGGTCTCTGGTAGGCTAATAAAAACCATTTGGGGTTTACAAATCATCTCTGAAGTGGAAATAAGTCACCCTGCTGGGTAACATCGACATCGATTGGGGGATGTTTCTGTCTCTTATACACGGGGTGGAATACGCTGCAAAAAAAAGGCGCCACGGACTACAAGAATATGGCGTTAACGCCACAGCAATAAACCAGCGATACACATTGTTCTTCAAGGTGCGATGTTTTAACAAACAATACTTGGCATTGATTACATCCAGAATAGCAGTCGAAACATTCTGTCTAATTGCTTTCGTTCAGACCGAACCCAGAACAGCTCACAGTGCATATACTCGGAAGTCGCTCGGGTGACATGCGTAAAACACGTACCATCCTCCTCCGATAAAACCGGAGGCACGAGCCCGTTAAGTTGTACTGAAGTCATTAAGGGGCATACACTACAAACATGAGACGCCCAAAGTAAGTTGTAAACAATGGTTAGCAAAGAGAAACGGACAGCGAACACGCTTAGTTCGGAAACAGAGTTCCTAAGCGATAACGGTCTTATTCAGACACCGTGCAGGCATTGGTTCACTTACATAATCGAAAGAATATGTGGACTAGGAGGAAACGAACGGATGGTATTCAGCATCATGATCACTGATCATGATTCGGTGTGGACTAAACTAGTTAGGGTATGCATACCAAACGTACCGACGAACTTTAAATATCCGTTTCGTTAACCTACTAAGCCACATCGAGTTGACACCCAATGGAAACCACAATGAGAAGGTTGATACGGTTGCACAGAATAAACTATGCGTACTGGCCGTCGATTAACGGGGATGGACGAATAAGAAGGGATTAGGTCTCTAGGCCGAACAGCGCGGCTCAACAACAGCTAGGACTGGCGTCAAGGAAAAGTCAATATGCAAAATGAATGTTTCGGCTATCAGAGATCATTTCAAATTACAGGAATGCGTACATACATATACAAACCTTTCCACAGAATTCAAATCTACTGAACCCGTTGAGCCCCCACAAGCGTAAAGTACGTCTGCATTCGTATGCGAAGCTTGAGCAACAGCCAGCCTACCGCGCGGTTTAGTCAGCCATGGACCACGCTCTGGTGCGGCAGTAAGACACGCACGGTGATGATGGGCCGATTCGGTTTGGCTAGAATACAGTTCCACACTGTCCAAACAGCCCTTGCGGGTGTAGCCACCAACCAGCACGAAATAGTCCTGCCTGGTCACACGGAGCAAGCCCACACCGGCACCGGATCGAGCCTCAAGCATGCGGGAACAGTTGAGTGAGTGTGTGTACCGATCAGTGTCCGAGTTCGGAAAGGCCGCATGAATGCCACACATGGTTTCACCGATTGTACGAACCGGATAGACACCAACTGCTGCCGCCTTGGCCAAGTAAGATGCCGATTCGGCAGTCACGGTGCGGGCCACTTCTAGCGAGAACGAATGAGAACGAAAAACAGAAACAGACAAGCATAAATTGATTTCGTAATTACACCAAACTGATAAAATGGAAAGAAAATGAATTGACCCGGTTTATCCGTTGAGATCAATTTCTATGACCGGACAGCACAAAGGATATAAAAAAGGAAACATTTATTTGTGCCAAACCCAACCCGAGATAGCTAATGATCAAAGCTACTTAGTCCATTTACACTAATCCAAAAAGATTCTTTTCTGGCTGGATTTCGGAAGCCTAACACAGGTCAATCAACCGTAGGATGACTACTCACGTCCATATATAATTAATAACGCATCGCATCATCAGCATTGTCCACAAAACATTTGTCGCCGACATGCATGCTTAACTGCCACACGATCATGAAGATACTAGTTTGGATCAAAGAGGAGGAATGAGTTTTAATTTACAAGTTCCTGACCTCTAAACCGAAACGATCAACCACAAGATGCCTGAGCCCTAAAACCAAATAGGCGAGGTACATGAGATTAACACAGCATCTACAAGTCGGCTAGCGCCATGGCAGATTCCACTATGCCCCATCACTGATCTTTCTTAATCCACAGAACGTTCAATGAAACAGTAGTAATATTCACACGGTTGAACCCGATTAGTTTCTACTTCCCTTAAGGTACAGGAGTCAGGTGCCCCTGAGCGTGATGCCTAAAGATTTCCGTCACCATTAGATACCTAGAGTTCGCACGTCTGTAACGGGCCTCACGAGCGATTTAGTTTCCCAGTCGCACCACAACCGTACATACGATCGTAAAGTGGGCGAAGAGTGGACGGGCATAAATCTGTGCAACCCGTCTCGACCGACGCGCGTTGGATCAGTGAACACAATTATAAGATTGTGACAAGATAGACTCACGGGCTCGAATACAGTCCAAACTAAGTGTAGTGACCTGCGGGATCATAACCAAACATAAGGAAGCAATGGAAACGTAGTAAACTCGGTGATGTTCTAGTCATCTTGCTCAGTAGGCTTCCACTATCGGTGTCGAACAGACCAGAACTATAGCTCACAACACAAGCAATCTCAGATGTTTCTCATAGAAAATGAAACTAGCCCCAGAGTGTAACCATGAAAAAGTCTACTTACCATCATCATCTTTCTCCCTCTCTTCTGCCGAGTTATCAAAGTCGTTCCATCTCAGATTCCCCGCACTGGCTGGTCGCGAGTCATCCGAACCGGAAGACAATCCACTTAACGACTCGCCACGCGAAAGGGACTTGACAGACTCTACGCACGAGGGTCGTCCGCTAGATGACGCGAATTGTTGAGTCCAACCAAAGGAGAACATGGCATTGCTCAACCCGTTTAACAGATGATTCGGAGTGGATGCAGCCGAGGTCGGCCGGCACGATTTGACTGACAAACTGACCAGGTGACCAGCCAATTTGCCCAACCAGATAGACGTAGCCCCAACTAAAAGTCACGCGAGTGACAAAGGTGGGCAGGGAACAGTGGGAGAGGAAGAAATTGTGGAAGAGACAAAGAAGTGGCATAGCATATAATGCCATCACAGGGAATCATAAGGATGGAGGGAAGAAAAACGCGACTTATCGCGAACAAGTGCAAGGGAAGACCCATTAGAGGCAACTCGAAGCGATTTTAGAGAATAATTTCGGGAAAAGTCAAGCAAGAAGGGCAAGCAAACACTGCAAGACAAGCGATTTTGTGTGAAAGAAACACATCGGACGCCAATGGGACTGCGCCTGGGAAATGAACTAGACCAAACGCGAAGTAGCGGTTCCAAATCCAAATCAACCTCAGAGCAAACGAATGAGGGAGGGTAGACGTAATTTAGACTGGTGCACGCACAGTTCTGAAAACAAGATGAAATATTTAAACGAGCGGTAAGAAGGGGATCACATACGACGAAAACTTTTCAGCATACGACAGTGTGAACAATCGGTGCCAGACTAGGGCCAAAAACGAGCTCCCGATAATGTACTATATGTAACCGAGGAATTTCTCAATACGTAATACGTCGTGAGATTACTGCCACCTTGATGAAAGAGGTCTACTGAGCAAATGGCGTAGGACGAAACATTATCTGTGACTTTGTTTTCATGCCGCCATTAATGAGACTATCTACAGCCCTGTGGAGAAAGTTTTCAATTGTAAAGTTGAGAAGAATTAATAAGATAGACGTGCCGCACAACAATGAAATCGACAAAGGGTGGCGATAGCATTGCACACACTATAATTCTACCGTAGGTTTAACTGTTGTGTCCAGGAGGCAACGGGCGTAAACGAATAGTTTATCAGAGAAATTCACACGTACTGTACGCAAATTTACCACCACGAACAAAATATTCGTACGCACGTACTCACTGTCTTAGTCATTATCCAACTAATTAATGAAAGACTGGGTATTTATTCCGATGTCGGACATCTGTCCACAATTTCTAATCTGCAGGAGAAATGGCGATCTTGCCTCTATATCAAACAAATCAAGGGGGAGTAGATCTCAATGAAGACATTCGAACAACGTACCGCCCACAAACGTTACGATCAGCCCATTGCACAAGTGTAAGACATTTTTAGAATAAACCGTCTTTACAAATACTCCATTTCAAAACCAGCAACCGCGGAGAACAGTGCTATGGTCAGGATTGAAGACCGTTCTGACCTTTAAGATTTGGAAGGTGTAGTAGTGTTTACGCGGTTGATGAAGGGCAAATATTTGATGAATGCATTCACGATCCAGCTTGCTTTTCGTTTTCTGGATAACCTATGTAGTTTAAGAACGGCTAAAATCACAATGATTCGCACGTGGCACAAGCATTTCATAGAGGTAGAAGTGACCATCGACTTCTCCCAGAACGAGGGAACTGTCTTCTTGCAATGAACCTTGAAAAACGAAAGAAACAATTCTACAAGGCGCATCCATCGACTGGGTCAAAGAAAGATAGTTAGAATCCGGTGTTTCATGATGTTTAGGAATTTGAACGTAAATTCGGAGTTCTGCTTCTGTCCAAGAATCTACGGACACAGACTGCGGAGCACAAATGAGCTCAAAATACGTAGGTAACTAGCTAACTTGCGATCATAATTAGTGTCTAGCGTCAGCACAAAAAATATACTGTTGAACTGTCCGCATCACAGAACAGTTTACTAGCACCGCTGGTCCGTATAACAGGAAATCGCTCCCAGCGGTTTCCAGATATATCTTCCCAGTTGCACTTTCAGACTATCATAATCTCATAAGCTTCCTGTGAGGACGTGCTACGCTGTGCTCTCTCCATCGCTCGATATTAATGCACGCAAACGTAACGACACCACGTGTCAACTCACAACCAACACAACCAACTGAATGGATAGCTTTCTGTAGGCATGTACAATATTGAAGTAAGTTACACCTACAGCAGTGACCCAGATGGAAAGCTGGATGCCGGCTCTCAGTAGAGACATCACAACAGACAATCGTATTAGCGAACGTGGAAAGATTGAGGGAAACTGAAGGCTATCAATGGAGAGGTGCGAATGTGGAGCACAGTAGAACGGATTTTGTCTGACGGCAAGTGTTTTGTTCATGGTTTGGTTGTTAACTAAATACTAACCGATTATCTAAGCTGCAATAGGACGACTTAAAGGGTCCCAAGCAGAGCCGTTGACTAAGGGTCCGACCAGAGAAACCGATTGGTTGTCACTTTCTCCAACGTCTCAAGCAACAGGTCGCTGAATTCACGAGGGCACTAAATCAGAGAATAAACACGGACTAAGTTACTACAATGAGTTCCGTCTCCCAGGTCATCCGCAGATAAGTGCGCACTATCACAATCGACAGCAACGGCGCCAACCATCGAACACCGGGGACCGCGAGTTGGAGTTTCGAAACTATGAAAAATTAATATACGGACCCAAGCAGTCTACATGCAACCTCAGCAAAATAGTGCTGAAAGACATGAAAATGCGTCACAACTGTGAAATCAGCTGGTTGATTGCTGTCTGCTTAGTCCAGAGAAAAACTGTGATACGTATTATGTTTAGCAAGCGGACCAACGGAAAAGTGGTGGCCACATGCAGAAATAGCGCTTTCAGTATGGTTGTGTGCCAAACAAAACATGCGTACATTCAAACATGCATTTTCGAATTGAAGTAGTGTCCATGAGAATTATGAATCGGGGTGCAGTTGAACGTGAAAGAAACACGAAGCTGGAGACAGCAAAAACTTACCAGAACAAATTGCAAGAAAGGCTCAACAGAAACTTCTCCGGTTCACGAAGGCGACAGCAATTAAAAAATGGAACCCATCCCTCTGTAACCAATGCATACTAATGTGTGCGTGTGTGCTTAGTAGTCCTGATCATTTCTGCTACCTTGTTGTGGTGGTCAGGCTTGTGTACTGTGCTGACTGCGATTTCGGTCCTTAAAGTTTCAACCATGTCAGATTGGCCAAAGGGAGCAACCAGACTGAAGGCAGATGCGTTCGTTGTGGATGGTGCCAGTGTGTTGTGTTTTGGTTCGGTTTGATGTTTGTTTTTGTCTGGTCTGATTTTGTATGTGTTAGGTTTGTCTGTGCAATATTGTTGTTCCTGTGTGAGTGTGCTGAATTTCTTGGGCTGTACTGTCGAGCCTGTTCTAGGTGGTTGATGCTGATGCGTATGTGTGTGTCATCGGATCCTTGGAATCTTTGAGCGTATCGCTTCTGAGTCTGTGCATAGCCAGTGCCACATGGTCGTCGCTCGTGGTCGATATTGTTGTGATTGTGCGTGTGCATGTGTGTGTCAATCGCCGCCTAGCAGTACAGCTGGTTGAGCCGCAGGCTTCCGTTAACGGCTTTAATCGCTTTCTTATCTACGTGTGAGCGTTCTGATCGTATTTAAACCTCATAAAAAACATGATTATGGTTGACAGAATCCGATTCGGATTAGCCTGTCACGTATAGTGAAGCCACAGGACGCTTAGGATTGGCCATCACCACAAGTGGCTTGCGCTGCACCACACTCATAGTGCACCGCCGGCGAAGAGACAACGAGTACGTTATATCCATATTTTTCTTGTTCACATCAACCAACGACTACCGTCGTTTGGAACTCACCCGCTCCCATTTTCAGAAACCTGGATGTCTGTGGCCTTCTACCTTTCCTTTTCTTTAGCATTGTTGGTGTACTGTATGATGAATGTTTTCTCTGTTTTCTTCCAGTCTAACCTTGCATTTTGATTTTACTCCATATCCTCTCTAGAGTGCACTAACATGTACTCCTATAATGGAATGCTTCTTGCGTCATATTTTCAATATTTTTCTTCCCAGTGTAGATCTTACCATTGCAGTCTCTCTCTGTTTATTTCTCGAGAGATAGGGGTTTCATTTTGGAGCTAGCCTATGAATTGGCTAACCAGCATTGGCCGGCTGGACACAAAGGCCTCACTCACACACCTACTGGTCTTATTCCTTCGGGTTTACACCGGATACGTGGTGTGTGAGTGGAACCGCAAGTGGTGCAGCGCAAGCCACTTGGGTGATGGTTAAAGCGCAGGCGTCCTTTGGCTTCGGTCACTGTGACAGGCTAATCCGTTTCGGATGCCTGCCAGCCGTGGTTAGTAATTTTGCTGTTTGGCTTCCACAAGTGTGCATTGAACTTTGCTATATAAACCCACAGACTGCAGTATGTACCTGATGAGATGCAGCGAAATGTGCTCGAGAGATACATTGTGCAAAAACTGTTTCTGATTTCTCTGCTCGAATAACAAATTCACAACACACGTCTGAGAGCGTTTTCAATCGGTAGTGTGGACGATCGCACTGCCCCAACATGGCAAACATAGAAAACCGACCAAGGCCTTCAAAGCCCTTGACGACGTTGGTCGTCTGCAGGTTTCTATCGACGACCGGCGGTAACATCGAGCGAAATGAGCGCTGCGGTGAACATCTTGACAAGCAAAGCATATAGTCCAACCAGCAAAAACTGTGCATTTTTATTAGTTCCGGTATCAGTAGCGAAATCACAGCTTTCCAAAATGCACGTCAACAGATGACGGCGTGGCTTACAGTTCCCAAAGAGACAGGAGCAGAGACAACGATGATGAAGGAAAATGAATAGGTACCACCACAGAATAGCTCACGTAGAAGACTTGTGCCGGGTAATGCCATCTACCGGTAACAATATTGTAAACAAGCAGACTGTATAGATGTTTTCGATAGTAGCGCACACGTAGTTATACATGTCAACAGAATATCTGCGAAATGCCTGCCGAAGCGAACAAGATCAAGGATAAACGTAGTGATGGTGAGTTCAGGCCATCGAACGAAAACCTGTGGGATTCAGAAAGGCTCGTACATAACCGAATATTGTCTTGCACACAGTTAAATTAACTTCGATATTTCCGCTTCCAAAGCGTTTGTCATCAATAGACGCCACGCCACATAACCTGCGGAAGACCTCATTGTAGTTCATGACTGAGTGATTGAACCTCGACGCTGAGCTGACAACTCGCCTACTAGTGGCATTTAACACGGTATATCCGTTTCGGAAGTTGACTAGCCGTTGTGAATCCGGGCTGCCTACCATACTTCTCTTAAAGTCGGCGAAAGTTAACAGGACCTAACCCTCTCATTGCACACAGGGTCCGGTACAAGGCATGGTAAAAAGGCTGCATATAAGCTATAGGTCAGGCTAGACGAGTCGAATGACTCGAACGAGATGGAACCCAACGGGTTCAAGAGGAAAATTAGATTCGGTTTTTGAAAGTGTAATCAACTCACCACCGAGTGTAGTTGCGGCTAATAAACAGGTTTCCGACTCCGGACCGGCATGCGGCGGATATGCGAACACTGCGCACGGTGGTTTGGGTCCGGTGTCGTCGGATTCCGACTGCTGCAATCGATAGGGATGAGAGAGAAACACGTTATGAAGCAACGACTGTGAAAAACGCAATATTTTTGAAACAGAATGTTAATGCAACCCGAAAAACATCCAAGTCCAGAATGGCTTTGACAGTGGTGATAACGGTCAAGATAGTAATCAGAAAAAAAGAGTCGAGTAACTCTGTAAGTCACTTCCGCTGACGGTTCTAAAAATACTGACACTGTGGGGTAACAAAATTTGACAGGGTGGTATTTAGTGCACATGCTAAACAGATCATACGAGAAAACAGCACACTCGTAGACGAAACAAATGGACAGGGTCGGTTAACACGAACTAAGCAGCTTGGGCTTGATGTAAAAACAGCAAGATTCCTGTTTTCAATTCGTCGCATTTGCATGCGCACACTCGATTCTCGGCATCGATCACGAGTGGCATTGCTGAATGTCATTCATTCCTCAACTGATTGATTTTCACGGGAATCCGCCCATTTGTCGTAATTCTGTCTAACTGGACATCATTGTTGGACAAAAACGAACAACACAATCAGTGGGAACTTGCTTCACTTCATCGCAAGACGATCAAGATTCCCGCACATGGCTTTACCGGTAAGTTAGAATGGTACAACGCCTAAATTACATGGTCACTCTGAACGGACAATATTGATAGTAAATTTTCATGCAGTTAAAACCATTGATGACATGATGCCAAAAGACAAGTCCAATCACTTTAGTAGCTCATGTATGGGCTGAATCAACCTCAATGTAAAGTTTGGGAATGTTCATGCGACTGTTCAACTACCTCGTTGAGTCTCTATCTAATCTTTCGTGGCCAAACCGTGGTTCATTTCTCAGCCTTTCACGAATCGACTAACCGCAAGTGTTGGTCGTCGACGGCCAGCACACCGAGCTCGATGGAACTGTGTTCAGTCGAGTAAAACACTGACTTGATGAATGAACGGTAGAGGCAGCGAACTCCACGTAATCGATCGGTATCGAAAAGTTGGTGGCAGCAGCAGTTAGGACGAGCGAGTTGCGACAGCTGCGCCCTCCCCCTCTCTTTACATGTGGTTCGACCTAGTTGACCGACATTAACTGCACATTTTGTCCAAGAGTGTATACTTCAACTACTATACTATGAATTTCACACTGAATTATGTATTATACGGTCTGGAATCCCCACTACCCACTTAATTTTTGAGCAGAAACATCAGAACTGGCAAGCAGTCTCAGTGACATGAATGTTGTTGTTTTAATGGCGTCATCAATGAAGCAAAGAAATGCCCAGTATGAAGATGTTGCCCCGCAGTTTTCACCTAACCTTCACACTGCACTCAGAGACCCGGTTATGACTACATGCTACTAATAACGTATGGCTTGGTAATTTGACTGATTAAACTTATACTCACCCCTTTCTTCCTATTTCACTACAATTATGTGGGTTTTTCAGCTGATTTATGTAATTGTGTTCCATACAGAGTTCTTGGCTCCGAATCAACAATGACAACTGGCGATATACTGCCGTCAATGAGGACGAATATGTAAACATGTACAGAACCATTGTAGCTGAAGAATGACGAGCTGGGGATCACCGGAAGCAGAATGGGCAAAGCTTAAAATGTCACACAAATGCCCACAAGTGAATGTTCATGTTCACGCATTGCTGACAAGTCTTTCGGGTATTGAGAGATACAAGCATTCCTTTCTGGTGGGAACCAATAATCATCAATCAAATGAAGCAATCCCCATGGGCAAACCGATGTGGATCACGGAATACAAATAATTCCGAGCTGCGAAAGACAAATGTGGCATGCTGAGAGATTTGGTTTCCAGTGGACGAGCTAGAAAAAGGACGCAATGCCTAGCGAGACAGTCTTAATTGCATGGGTCGAACACGATTTGACTTAACAAGTGAGTATGGTTAATTGCAGCATCTCGTGAACAACTACATGCGAAGACGCGGTTCAGTTTGATAACAACAGTATCTAACTTGTAGTCGCAAAATCGTTCCTAGCTGATATACTATGGGGTGTTTGCTGACAAGTGATACGCTTAGATCCTGGTGAGCCGTTCAGATCTAAACAGCAGCAGTGTCAACAACCGAGGTTCAAAACCTCAACCATGTGACTGGTATTCCGTATCGTCACGACTAGGTGCATGAAATAGTTCAACATTCATAGTTAAACACATTGTGATGACCGATGAAATTCAACAGCATTATACACAAAAAAAAACGTTTTGACTACGCTGACTAGTCAAAAGAAACCAACAATTAATCATCGCCGGGATCACTATCACGCATATACGAGTGTGTAATTGTGTGACAAGAGGCGGAGAGGACGAGAGAAATGGTGTACATTGCACACAGGGTCACAGAGCAACAACTATGTTGTTTTTGTCCGGAGAATGCACACACACACACACACACAAATAATGGTTAAGATACGAGACTTATAAAAACAAGTCAGATCACGTACTAATCGACCGAGGTCACAGGCTGACGGTCTGGACAATGGTGTGCATTCACAAATGAAACACATCCTGTCATTTTGAGACCGGAAGACTTGGCAAACGCGATTTTAATCGGTGCGCCACTTGAAGACCCCGTGTGCACATGGATTAAAATTCAAAATGCTTCCGTTGGATTCCAAAAAAATAGTATAAGGTAACAGCTGAAAACAACCAATCCACTTGTGAGTAATTTCAAGGCTGTCCGATCATCTCAACAGGAAACACGGTGACTTTCTTGCCAAATCCGATCGATGATCCACGTGCAAAACACCTCTGGATTAATTGGACTCGATGAATAAGGTACGGACTACTGATGGGTAGTCGGGGGCCGCAGCAACCTGCGTACCACCAACGAGCGATCATGGCTGTGGATCTCGACGATAACTCGGTCCTATTCTAATATGGGAGTAATGGCACCGTGATCAACATTGACTGCTCCGAGAGAAATTGGACTGAAGTTCAAGTCCCGGTCGTCGTAGGAACATGCACGACTGGCGAGGCTACACTTTGATAAACACTACTGGAAGAGACGCTCACAGTGAACTAATGAAAATCAAATGTGGTGTTGTACAACCAGCTATATTACACGGAGCATAACCAACACGTCATTGTTAGAGACCATCCAAAACGGATCCAATTGTGATCTATCAGTTGGAACACAGGTGCACAATAAATACATACAAGTTGGCCTGCGACACAGGGCAACAAAGCGGTTTGTCAGTTTTCATCCTGTGTATGTTTTGATGAAGAGGTGAATGAAGTGATTGGCGATTATATTTCAGAACCAGAGTGGCGTTTTCTAAATTGTTTCACTAAGAGAAATGAAGAAAAGTAATTCCTGCCACGAAAAAAACGGCAATACTTTACGCCCGTGCATTCAGCAGGAATGGGAACCCTGCAGAATGTTCGACGATTGACTACAGTTGACAATAGCTGCTTGCGCACGTTTGTCCCTTTGCGATGAAGTAGGCATACGAGAAATGGGGTTTTTGGGATCGAAGACAGCAATCCATATACCTGCGTCCAAAACACAACCCCACGTTAACGATTTTGACGACTCATGTTTTGTGTGTCACCCAACTGGTTGATCCGTAAAGCTCTCGTTGAGAAAGCCGGGGTCGATGAGAGAATATGGTGTCGGGGCATTAAGTGGCCGATTTTTGAACTTGACTTAACGAGTCTAGGTGAAGGCGAATCCAAGAGTATGCAACGTTAATGGCTACAGAAATGTAATCAGTGGGAACAGTGGAGGACTGATTGTACTTTAAACAAACAAACCTGTTTGTAGCACCCTAAATTTATTCATACCAGCATGCTTCATGCTAAAAATACGCTTTAGGATAACCAAACGAACAGAAGTAGTTGGCACCGGTTGGCCAACTGAGACCTAGCACAAAAATGATTACGCCCCTCGCTCTCAACTCGGTACAATTTTGTGTATGTGCATTGATCTCCCGCTGGAAGTGCTCAAAGTGAACCCATGCTGAATACCAATAATTACACAAGTTTTATATTGGTCTACGGTTCATACTGCTTCACCAAACTGAACATTATGGTCCGCGCACTGTACAAAATTGGATGAAAAATGTACAACATAGTCCGAATGAAATTGCATCGAAAAAACTGGTGTTTTCCTTTGCATACCTAGAGTACACCGTTAACTGTTCTCAGCTCCCCGATTTGGCTTCATTGCGTTTGACGTGATGCTCACGAAAGCGCCTCCAGTATTATACTACTGGGAATCGAAATCAGCCCACAGACGTGCCATGAGATCGGATTAAGATAACGGAGCAGGCCAAGGTAAGAGAATTGAAGTGACAGCACAAACGATTGCATCAAAAGGTGTGATCACCTTGAAATATCCGGCTAGTCTGGCCAACACAGTTCTATATGTTTATCAACTGGAAAATGTGGGGCGACCAAATAGCAAGCCACTGATGAAGCTGACTACAGTGGATGCAACAGCTTTGAGTGATTTTCAACCGGTGATCTGTGTCAACCAGTGTGACTTATGGGTCCAATTGTGTTACGATGGCTGTGTCAGCTAACCGCCCAGAGGAGCACAGATATAAAATGAAATTCAAAATCCTGATTGCAATAAGGCACATAGTTTAAACCACCTCCCTTCGGCTACTTTTAAGAGTGGCAGAGATTAGCTCGTTGTCCACTCTGTTTTCGAAGATATAGGGGGAATCAATAAACATGTTCATTTTGAAAAAGTCACCATAACGTGTGCATCAACATAGGAGAATCAGTCACATTTCAGTTGCCCCGAAATTGGTACTGTCTGTTCGGCTATGTAGATTCCTTGGACGACGAAGAAATTGGGATCCGACTGGACTGTGGGTGCGTTCAACAAATATTTACCTTTTATTGGTTGCTTGGGAACCGTTACCTCCATTATTAGCCAATGACAGTTGCACGCCTGGACGTCGAGACCGTTTTCGATTACGTCGATGGAGATGTGTCTCTGGAACTAAGAGAATGAGGCATGTAATGTAATACAGCCAAAACCGAGAAACAATTAAGCCTCACGGTAGTCAATCGCCACTCTTCGTTATCCTCAGTGGAGTGCATGGTTTACCTCTTTGAGATCGGCGATGACACACAAGGCTCTGAGCTGTTTCGTCAACGACGAGAGAGAGCACATCCCAGGAAACATAATCGTAAAGTAAGCCAAAGCCGACAATGTAGTCTTGCTCTGCGACAATACACAAGCAGTCCAAAACACTTTATACCTCTTGAAGATCGAAGTGGCACTAAATGATGAGTAGCGCTGTCCAAACGTAAAATGTTTCTCCAAGATTGGCGGAGGTCAGCAACCATCTTGGGCGGTAAAACCGGGAAGCAGCCGAATTTTGTTCACTCTGAAAGTCGTATCACAGCCGGTGATGGTATTGGAAAAGATATCCATACACATAGCTAAAGCTCGCGTGCTGCCTGTGAACCTGTGACACATCTGGCGCCAACGTGATATTAATCCCTCATCAAAAGCCAGGAGGTACAAAGCGAATATGCGCGTGGTAATGCTACGGTTGCTAAGCCAAGCAGCATTGTGTGCACACCGTTTGTGTTTCTGGTGCCTACCGAAAGCAGATCGTTATCCACGTAAGAGATACCAATGGTAGGCGATGCGGGTTGAAAACAGACAGCCTCTCTTTATGCGAAACAACCTCAACTTACCAGTTAAGATGTTTCGGAAGAACGGAACGCATAAATAACTAGTGACTATCTTAAAGCACCTTCCTCGCGCTCTGTGTGTAACTGGAAAAAACAACACGGTTTGGAATAGGAACATGAAGAAACCGACATCAAGTTTAGTCTCTGCTGGCTTCCCTGATAGGTCTCAAAAGATACTTAGCGTCGCTTATTAAAGAGTTCACATTATATATATATATATATATATATATATATATATATATATATATATATATATAGTTGCGATATCCGCACAAAATCACAGAACAGTAAACTCATAAATCGGCCCTGTAAATTGAACGGATTTAATCGTTTCTAAGCGGAATCGGATTCAATCTGAAATGTAGATGTAAAATTATACGTGAAAAATCATCCTGGTAGAGTCAGATTTTTCCAGCAAACAATTTGGCTGAAAAGTAGGTTGAACAGGATAAATGTGAGAACCTGTAATTCATGTCAACAGATGGTTTCCAGCTGGATGAATGAACGCCACAAGCATGTTGCATCGTGCAGGAAATCTAATCTACTGGGTATCACGTGCTCGAACACATTCCGTCCATAAACGGACGAATCGATGTCGAACACTCGTATATGCGGAATAAGAGTGGCAATGATTTTCTGGGCAAGATGTCAGATGAAGCTCAGCTGTGACCTGTTGAATTGATTATCCATAAAACAAGGATCTGTCCAGTGTCACCTTTGCAACTGTTTGGATTCATCGGGTCGATGGAATAAACTAGGTTTATCTTTTTATCAGTTACTGCCCTCGTTCACATATCTACTATTCGTGTGTACCCCGTCTACTATTCTCGTCCACATGCCTCGCCTACGCATCGAGTTGTCAGGCAATAGATCAGCTGCTTCAATTTGGTCCCCTTTCAGCTCCTTAGGTCATTAAGCTGACTTAATCGCAATGCTGATGAGATGTTCCGTATGTCCTTGTCTAAAGAAAGCATAGGTATACAGGGTATCGTTTTAATACGTGTGATTAATGGCCTTCAATTTCAACAAACCTCTCCTATGTTAGTAGCACGCATTCATCGTACGTGCACAGAGTACAAGCATCGAAGGCACTAGCTGACGACTCAATGCATAAGAATATGAAAGAGGGAAATAAAAAAAGGATATGGATGGTAGCCGAGGGAAAACCAGTAACATAACTTAGCGACAAAGACAGTGACCCCCAATCACACGACTAAGGATTAAAACGCCGGTTACCTCGTAATGATATGCAGTTCATGTCACTGGATCCGATTCGGCCGAAGCTCAAATTGCTCGCATTCAGATCACATCTAAATTGGCAAACTAACCGTATTGCTTACCAGCAAAACTTATAGACAAAAGAAAGCATCCTGTCCGCTACCCTCGATAGCCGATCTCGGTTGACCCAGCAGAACTATCATAGGAGCAGAAAGGATAGAATCCAAACACAAGCCAATTGAAAATGTGAGATTTGGTGGAACAGAAGACAGCATTGTCCACACGTGTGGAGTGATTAATGTTTTGAACCACTGCGTAATCTAATCATTACCTAGGTTGTACCTCTGTTCCCACTGTATTCGAAACAGTGTGACTGCATTATGGTGTTTCATGAACCCTCACAGACGCTACTCATACATAACCAGTATTATAGTTTTGCCATGAACGATGGGTCAGCAATGATTGATCATGGCCAGAATACACGTTTGCCAATGCATGGAACCAATTTGAGTGGCTCCAACGAGATCAGAAAAGCGAGTGTTCATGAGATAAGGGTGATGCGTCTGTTCCACTGGGGTCGAGCGCATGTAGCCAAAATCGAATAGCGATTCAAGACGTGCAACCCAAGCACTTGTACGCCGTCCGAGATCTGACCAAACTGGTACAAGCAACATTCTATGAGCACGTGGGTTGGATCAGAATCGCCTCAGCTGGAAGGCATGACTGCATGCGAGACAGGGTTTGTTGTTCATTGGGAAAAAACAGTCGGTTATTACGGCTCACGGCGACGGCCAATCAAAAATGAGAATCTGAAAACGTCAACCGCTAAAGTTAACAAAGCACAATGCCTTCATTGATTCATAGTGGAAAATCGGATTCAGCTTTGAGGGAACAAACTGTCCGAGACCAAAAAGCGATAGAAAGCGTAAACAGAGACGTGCATAATTGGTCATTGCTAAACGGATCGAAGCGTCTTCTTGTCAACCGCCAGTTCAAGGCCAGATACCGAAAGCAATCACTCGGCAATTACTGAATTTATAACCATCGAATGACACCGCATCAACAATTTTCAAGAATATATCCGTATTAGATCGCCCCCTAATTTCTCCATTATAGCATCATTTTGGATGCCATATAGTACATAATATTCTTTTGAAGGGAAAAACCATCTAGCATCATCACGGGTCGTTTGGCAAAATGATGTTCATATATCACAGCTTGACCTGATGACCTACCATCTGTCGTCATTCATCCCTCCAATAGGTGAAAACAGTGAAGACTCGTCCAGCCACTACCCAATTGTAGTACTCTTGGGAAATGACGCGGAAAGTATGAAGGTGTTGCGTAACAGTGATCAGAGTGAATCCACGCCGTTTTTATTAATCACATTTGGATTCATGTGGTCTAATAAGGTCGGCAATTGATGATTGTGGGAAAATCTGACAAAAACATTGAGCTCCGACAGACGGTAACAACGCACGCATACGACATTTAGGAACAAGTTACGATGAGTAATTGCCCTAGTATAGTTTGTAAAAGTGCATACAGATGATGAGACGAAAACCTATCAACATGAAGCAGTAGACGGATTTCAGTGTGAATCAGACAGATATACCGTCATTCATTGTAGCTCTTACGTTCAAAGTGGTAATCGGGGGGTGTTGAAACAACCCAGCACAGTACCCATTGGTACAGAAAAAAATTCGCACACTTCTCTCAGTTCCAGGAGTGCCTTCAGAGGTACATGGAGGAGATGGGTGTTACTTACGTTCGTAGGACGAGCCGTAGGTCGAAAACGAATCTGAAGTACGAAAAGGTAGGGTTGCATGGTTCCTTGAAAACCGTGCAGATTGATTATCGTTGTACGAAGTACAAAAGGCGTCGGTGTATATGCAGAGGAGTGCGACGTGTCTAGTGGGTTAACTGTTAGTTTCAACAAATCAGTTCTCGCGATACCTGTCGCAGATCACGCTTTCGTGTGGTCCGACGAAATGACTATCTGGTTGTGTGCTATTTCGAGCTAGAGCACAACCACCCTCTCAATCGGTTGTTCAATGGGTGGTAAACGGAAGTAGGAAGTCGGAGCAATGGGCTGAAATGGGGGAAAAAGGTGTAGCATGCGAACTAATGCAATATATGTTGGTCAAGGCGAGCCTTGAAAATTGTTACAGAGCTGGCAGAAACAACATGGCTTGGAAGAGCATTCCAAGCCTTGCAAACACGCAATGAGAAAAAGCTATGTCTACATTCTAGTCTGCTATGTTGGACCTCTAGTTTTAGGGGGTGGACCCCTCAGTGTCAAGCTATTTCCCTTGTTGAGCATTGGCCGGCGAGGATGATCGCGATTTATCCTCATTATCGAAAAGGTTTAATACAGCTAGGATGGACATCTAAGCCGACGATACTTCTAAAAGTAGCATGTTTCTAAAGATTATTGTAACCTTTACGATATCTTATACTGCGCTTAGGTTTATCACAGACACCCCGACCGCCCTAGTGACATAGGCCGTTGGTATACGAGATCTTCTCCAGGAGCAGCTTGTCCTTTAGAAGATGTGGTGGCCAGATCACAGTTCCATTCTCCAGATGCGGTCGAACGAAACTGTTGTATAGAAGCTGAGAGCAACTGGGGTTGAACTGGCCGAAAAGACGTTTCAATAACGCCAGAATGTTGGTAGCTTTTTTGCGTTAGTGTGTGCGAAACAGTGGTTCCTAGGTCCTTTCCGATAAGCACTGTCTGAAGCGGGTACTTGTCGAGGAAATATGTCGTTTTTAGAGAGCTGTGTATGTGCATGACTTTACACTTACCAGCATTAAAGTCGAGTCGGTTCACTCGAGACCAGTTGAATAGAATGTCAAGGTCTCTCTGTAAGATAACAGAATCATCGGTGGTGTTGGCACGCCAAATTTTGACGTCGTCCGCAAACAGTAATAACGGGGAAGTGTTTGAGATTAGGAGATCGTTGATAAATATCAAAAATAGTAGCGGACCAAGAATTGAACCTTGGGGCACTCCACTGAGGCTAGGCCTGCAGGTAGAGAATACGCTATTAGCGCGCACCCTGTACAGACGGTTAGCAAAGGGATTCTGGGTGAACTAGAAGATCGATCAGGGCTCTAACTGTAAGTGTACTTTCTACCGTTCGATGTGGCTTCCTTGCATTCACATTCTGTCAGTGTTTCCAAAACACTTCTACCCCTACGGTATGACGTTTCGTAGTTTTCTTTTCCGTTTACAAAGGTCGAGTCCCCATTCATGAGCGGTAGCTGGCGGAGTACAATCTGCCAATTCGACGGTTGGTTGGCCCGCAGTTTCGGCCTTTTGCTGCGACCATCTTCGACCGTCACTATAAAGCCCTGCATAATGTACTTGAAAAACTACGTGCCTGCAGCAGCCGCACTGCGGTGGCGTGTTTCAACAGCATCATTGCGTTCGCCACTAAAATAGTGGAACGTGCTACGACTGGCTTACCTTTGTACGATTTCCCCATTGGCTCGTCTACAAGCAGTATGAGACCTAGATGGGTGAAGAAGCCGGAAACAGGATTGCCATGTGGATACCGCAGTATCGGTACGGATGGACAGTTATCGCTGCGACGCCGATCAGGTGATTTTTCACTGGGACGCGCATGAAATGCATTCAAATTAGGCGCGAAATAATGAATTATTGTCACAAGTTTTGTGTGCATTTCAGCTTCGACCTGGTCACACTGGTGAGTGGGCACTCGTTTCTTATGAATTGTTAATTTTGGTCATTAGGGTCTCCTCCACTTCAACGCCATTTGTTTGCACTTTCCTCAGTGATTATGAAAGCCAATGTCCGGCAGAATCCCCGCACGGAGGTGTCGATTTCTTGTAGAACACGTTGGTCTGTGACTGTGTCGAGAATGGTAAACTTGGGTAAAGTCTGTGGCTGATGTTTTTAGACGCACATTTGACCGTGAAAGTACACTGCGCCGCTAATAAGTCCGGCGATGAGACCACATGACAAGTTGCTATAACTCATTGATAAAAATCGAAACTGCATATAGCATCCCCAACATGGGTCCTTGTGGGGAAGGCCGGTCCCGAAGAACTCTTTTTTTTTCTTCGGGCGGAATCGTCGTATTCCTCTAGATTAGGATGACGGGGTGGGGGGGGGTGAGTGTAAGGAGGGTGTCGGGGTGGGTCGGTATGGCGTCAGGGGTGAGGTGGGTGGAAAGAGTATTAAAGAGGGGCCAGTACGAGGGGTGAGCACAGATAGGCGGACAAACGCCAAACGATGAGCTGAAGGCGGGATTCATCTATACTCATTTACTTAAGATCACAATCTATTGAAGAAACGGAGGCTTACCATTCGGAGTACATGAACTATTTTGACCTGACTACAAATGACAGTCTGCAAAGTGATAAAACTATTTATCGAGCGAAAACACACACACGCTCTTGACCTGAATGCAATCGAAACACTTACTAATCGGATTTAAAAAGACACTTTGGACACACTCCCAACAATAACAGACTGTGAAGTGGGTTAGTCCTAGATAAAAGGAGGACAAGTGCACGCCGTATGCACACGTTCATTCTCTCATAGTGCAACATTCCACAACAAACCACCAGGGGTTAACACACAACATTCCAATGCTAACGTTGGAGACCGGACCAATCAAGTCATTAGAAAAATCTGTGGATGCATACACTTTGTACACCTGGCCCGAGGTGCGCAGAAACACAGAAAGTACTTTCAGATGTGCCAAATAAAACAATTGGCGACTTGATAACTGATGGTGACGGGCATGGGGTGTTGTACAATCATTGACATCAAAGCTCGTTCGTCAGCGCGCCACGTGAGAAATAGAAGAAACGGACCACATGAATCGATAGCCGTACAGGGCACAGTTCGACTGCAGGTTCGATTCAATCTGAGACGAAAGGTACGTTTTCGACCTTACCGTGTGATTTCGAATTGTCAAGGCTTGCAACAATATCATTGGCAGCTATACATCAGTGACTGATAGTGACATCATACCATCATTAAGGAAAATGTCCTGGATTACAGTTAAACGAGGTGGAAAGATGCAGAAACCCCAGTAGTCTGAACTCAAATATGCAACATCGAAATGTGAAGAGACAACCGAACGGCAAACGAATGTAAGACAACCTACCGTTACAACTGGTTCATACTCTATAAAAATCTCAGTCAAAAAACAGCGGTGGCTACACTCGTTTTTACTGTCCCTAGGCGCACATAGTGTGAGTAACGGGGCTAATCACTGAGTGACTGTTTTGCAACCGTAAAGTACCAACGTCTGATTCCGTGTCAGTAAATTACCAAAACAGTGTCCCCACAATCCAGACACAGAATGTATAAACAGTACGTCACAAGCAAACAAACAGATTCATACTGACCGTCTGAATTGAGAGCGGCTGTAAATGAAAATACACATTCTTTCCGTCTCACCTCCGTTTCACAGTAAGTGGTGGCAGAAGATTTGGAATCTGAGATGTTAGGTAGTTCATCAATATCCAGGGTAATCTGCGAACAACAAAAAAGAAAAAACATGTGATTCAATGGACGGAACAGACATGAGTGAACAAGAGGACGCAGAAACGCGTCCCCTCCCCCAGGTAGCAGAGTACATAGACGGCGTTGCTCGAATCTGTTGTGCTCCACGGAAAGCCTCAGGCATCCCTAGTAGATTGGTTATATTAGTTCATCAGTCAGATATGACCCGTGAAGCATAGAATCAATCTTTATTCGAAAAATTTGTATACACAACCGAATGATCAATAACCTCAAGTGTCTACGAAACTGGTCTGTAGTGTCTCTTATACACCGCCGGTGTTCCGAAACAAGAGCAAAATATGAGGAGGACAACGTGCTAACATCGGTAGGGTTGGTTGATGTCATATCGTTGCAACTAGACTTTGGCGTTTACCGAGCATAAGCCACGCTTTGAAGCCTTCGTTGGTTCAGGTACACCTTACGCAAGCCAAGTCATCTTTTAGTTGTCGGTACTGGACTAGGCTAAAAGTGACAGTTTGATGAACAGCGTATGGCACGACTTCAAGGTATAAAACGCTGACGATAACGATTGATTTGGTAAAC
>LOND01000614.1:61831-79254 GCA_014220965.1 Paragonimus kellicotti | reverse complement strand
GTTTGATAGTTGGAAGCAATAAGCGGGAGTTTTCGCACACCGTCTCGGCGTTCTGAGTACACGATGACACTTTTCACCCCTGCGTATCTGCCACCTACCAGCGATCAGCGTTTTGCCATGGTACGCCGAGCGTGGAAATAGTTTTCCGACGTTGTCTGACATCGTCTTTCTTTTGTGTGTGATAACGTTTTCAACTGAGCGGACCTCGATCCGTTAGTGGATCGTTTTATCTTTACGGATACATCTTCCGTTTAATTCGAAGTTACACCTTTTGCATCCATCCACTATTGGCCCAGTTTTTGTTTAGCGTTGTCACAATTTTGATCGTTCTTTGTCACTTGACTGATTGGGCCACTACGACAGTAACACGGGTTAAATGATAGCTGGTGCACAGGTCAGCCACTTCTTTTTGAAAAATTGTTTTTTGAAAAATGTTATTCGACAGTATGTGAAGGTTATTTGCCGTTTGTGTAATGAGTAAGGAAGTGAAGGGAATGAAGTTATGAGGGTTAGCCAGCTAACCTAGCCCCTAATATCTGAGGACTATGCAGTCAAACTACCAGAACACATACAAATCTGCATACACACCACAATGTTTAAGTAATTTTGATGAGATCCGAAAGTAATAGCTCAAAAAAGAACCGACATAATAAAAATGTACGGTGTGGGCAGAGTGGGCGCTGAAGTACTTTCTAGCCCTATGTCTATTAGTATGCATTATGTGAACTACGTACTACTCGTGACAGAAAATGTGCCCTACAGTTTGTATGGATGGCCGTCAAACAAAAGTGGCACAGGGGCGTCACAACTCTCGGGTAATCGTTTGGACTCATCCATGGAGGCTGCCGTAACGATTGTTTCAGGAAGATTGTTTCTATATCCTGGTACCCGCACGTAAAGCGAAATATTCCCGCAGGTGAGTCTACTTTGTCACCTTTTGGACTTTACGGAGTGCCTGCTTAGAGTACGTTTGTTGCTGACACCCGGTGGGCTAGTGCGGGGATTAGTGTGAGTACGCACGAGTTCGTGGACAAATATTTAGTCACCACGAAGACGTCGGCGCTACAGACTGTACAGGTTCGTTTCCTGAGGCCTCGAAACATGGGACAGGTTTCTCATTCCTAGCCCTAGTTTGGTTGCCGTCATGTGAACTTTCTTGATTATCCCAATATCCTGACTAAGAAGAAGGGAGCAGACTTGCAGGTTCAGCTCCAGAAAAGATCTTACTGAGACACAAACTAAGCCGTAAAAGTGGCAGGGTTCATGCGGCCCTCGATCATCTATACGAAATGCATAGCACTGTTAGTTCTGCGCACCTATAACGCGGTGTTCTGGCAAACGCACAGGTCCTCCCGGATGGGAGTACTTGGATCATGTCGATGGAAGATCAACCATAGCCGGGCTTCTGCCATAAAGTAAGTTTGTCTGGTAATTTGGCGGGCATAAATGACAGTATATTTGTCTATACGAGCAGTAGATTGTTTTTCCACCCATAGGTATGGAGTATCCAGATCAACCTGGAGTATGCCACCATCCCCCGAGGTCCGCGTTGGTATCCAGCAACTAAAGACGTTATGGTAATGGAAGTGAGAGAACCTTTAGCACAACCGCACGGCAACCGCCAGAGAGGACGAATGTCGACGGAAACTCCAGTCGACCTTCAGAATTCAAACAAGCGTCGGACTGGTTGGGCGCCGTTTCCTAATGGCATTAGCTAAAACACTCTTATTCTAGCAAATGTGGCCTACAGTAGTAGAGATGGCGCGGATTCATTATACAGCCACGATTAAAACTGCGATACCTACGCCAACACACTAACTTTGATGTTAGTGGTTTGTAGTAAATTTACATTCACAAGATAATGTGAACAGGCACGGTGGTACTGGTAAGGCAACTCTCACGTCGCAGGGAGTTTGCAACCTTGGGGACGTCGAAGGTGATCCCACTACACGTGCCTTGCGTTCGGCCACTATGAACTGCGTTCGGCCACTATGAACTTGCGGTTACTAAGCTCACGCCGACGCTTCACCTTGTTCGACCAAGCAAGCCTCATGGGAAATTCTCTTTTATGGCTCAGTGAGCCATAGCCAATGGTTATCCACCGCTTTCAGTGGGTCAGACACCCAACTTGTCTTACTCAGCGTATCTTTTGAAGCGGGTATACCTACACGGTGATTTGCACACTATCTCTTGAAGATATTTCACGGCGACGTGATGTTGCGAATGCAGTCAAGCAACACGGTTATGTGGTGGCATAATCCCACGTGTTCGTCGGATATTACAAAGTCTAGTCTAGTCGGGAGGATATTTTGACTGCGCCATCTCGTCGGGGTTTGTATGTGCTCCGTTAGACCTAGCTTCAAACTTGAACATCCGACAGCCGTGAAGTCAGCTTTTTCAGACGCGGAGAGGAGCTAGAAATCTACGTGAGTAATGCTGAATTCCGCCATCACAAGAATATTTGATAAATTCTTCTTTTCAGCATACTTTACAGCCGAAATGAGTTCTTCGTCATAATGCGGCGTGGCGTTGGGTAGATGATTGTTCACATCCATTATGCACACTTTACTGCATTTGGTTCTAGAGGAACACTAGAAGAAACCTGGTAGATGTGTGTCAATACAAAGGTGGTGGGGTGTTCTAGTAGATATATCGCCACTGCGCCACCGCCAGTCTTTCCAGATCGCGGTGAAGGAGGCTGAGTCCTTGCAAAGAAAGCTCGCTCTCTCCGATGCCGCGCGACGACCAAAACTCAGTGATAGTAACTAACCGCGTAGAATAGCCAACATGTAAGCTGCTCGACTCCGATAGTTTGTTTCGCAGGATGCGCATTGATAGTTAAACATCTTCAACAATCATCGTCAGGGAGCGGCCGTTATTATGTGGCCTAATTATGTCTGGTTGTTAGCATCCGAGGCAACGTCTGCAGGCCACTTTTGGTCCACTGGCAGAAGTGTCACTGATTCTAGTGGCGGCACGAGGATCCCATCTTCTGGGGTTGTTTACGGGATTCAGCTGCCTAATGTGTTGTCTCTGCTCACGCAGTTCATCAATATGAAGCCTTACGTCACCTAGGAAGTTCAAACAACGAGTGTGCCACGAGTTTACCGTACCTGTTTGTCGTCTTTAATACTAGATTGATTCTCAGTCATCTGAGTATCATGAGCACAGACAGACCTTTGTAAGTCCTGACCTTTCAGCGTGTTTGGTGTTCGGGCTTCGAGAAAATCCCTAGAGGCGGGGTATACGCCTTTATCTTAGGGCGCTAATGAGTTCAATCTATTGGTTGCCTTCACAGGCCTACCTGCCAGCAAGATCTGGATGACCAGTTCCGGGCAAGTTGACCAATAAACGGTTGGAGGGTTCCCCATACGTTTAAGCTGAAACACTTTTTGAGACATCTGAGCTCATCTTAAGACGCCTGGAGATTGTGGATGGCACCTGTGGCGAAGAAAGCCCGCCGGCTGTCCGAGGGAGAATTATTCATGGTAGGTTGCCAGCTAGTTTTTAATGTTTCTAACTGCCAGCCAGCTTAGTTTTGACAGATTATGTGAGGGCGGTGGATTCACAACCTACTCTTTCGAAGAAGACTGTCTTATGAATGCGCAGAATTCCATCCGAATTATTCGCACTTTGCTGCGAGTAGATGAGATCAAGTTCCGTGAGTGTTTGGGCCGATCCTGACTTCCCACAGTCACTGGTGATAGTACCGTTCAGAAAGAGGACCTGCTGGGACCCGACTTGAGTTTGGAATTTGACTGCCGACAGACTATACGCAGAAAAAACAAGCCATCTGTAGGATGCTGAACAAGCTTTCTGCCAACCACAGCCTGAATCGAGCGGTGACATTGTGGTGAACCCATCTTCGGCGCTGAACACACGCCTAGGCCCACTGCTGGTTCGGTTTACCGTAGGCTGGAATGAGAAAGAAAAACGAAGAGAGGTCATTTCATTGAGCAAAAATCTTCTGGAAGTTTATACCAGCTTGGAATACTTTCGAAGCCGTGTTCAGCTAGTCGAAATAACTGACCGGCAAGTAGTTCCCAGAATTACTAAGCCTCGCCTCATAATTGGATGGGTCTACTGAGCACAAAAAAGGGAAGTCGAAAAAAATTGTAAGAGCCAAAAGGCAAAGAAAACATCTTCCAAACACTATACGACACAAGCTGATAAACTAAAGGTAGCTCAACAGCCAGTTCTATCGAAAGCAAACAGTTGTCTACACCAGCTGGATACCTTAAGTACCACCAAACATAATAAATAAAGTGACCCGGCGAGGTGTGACAGATCTGGATCTCCTACGGTGGACGGTTTGAAAGTTCAGTGGATGGCCCGAGAAGTAAAAGACAATAGCGCTTCGAGTAGATTGTTGAGTGAGTAAACGTCAGAAACCGTGAGTTAATTGACAGACCAAAGTCGAAGTGCTACAAATTCGCTGATATATGGGTTGAGATGCGGAAGAACTCCGAAAATTTCACAAAGACCTCCCATATATTGGTAAGCGTTCATGATAGAACAAATTCTACGAAACATGGTCTCAACCGGCGTAGACGAATCAGTAGGGCCTGCGTAGAAATTCAGAACAGTTCTCCTTCGTCGGTTGTATTCGAGATCCGTCCCGTGTGCAAGTCAGGCCAATTTTAAGCAGTTTACTGGGGTCCTGACAGTTTGTTTTGCAGGATATTCCGCTTCCCACACGCCTGAAGTTCTAATCGTGGGCGATAGGTACGTTCGTGTTCAATAGGTTCAATAGGTTGGCTGCAGATGCAGGAAGTTCTTGACTTGTAGATAACCTGCTTTTTGGTCTTTCGGAGGATGTCGTAAATGCAGTCGTACGTGGTCTTATGCATCACGTAGGTATCATGTCGGATGAGTCAGTATTACATCAGTCGATTGAGAAATAGACGCGGATCGCGATAGTGCTAACAGACAAGAGTGCATGCAGGTGAGTTGCCTAGTAACGGATGGGGTATGCAAGTGTGTTCAGACTGGTAGGCAAAACCAACAGCAAGAAAAAGGCTGAAGAGATAACGAATAAAGTGTATTGAGAGATAGCAATTACAGCAGTCCACGACAGCCAGGTCCTCAAAACGTTAATAATATTGCTATAACGAACATACACAGGGCGCACGGTACCCTTTTCATCCACTTTTTGATGAGAAGGAAAGAATGCAGATAAAAAGAATGGAAAGAAAATAATTGTCAGTGGTTCGACTTGGGGCGCGTGTGTTCCAGCAATTAATGTGATCAATATTAATTTTCCATTCAGCATTCGCGCTGGACACAAGGTAGTGCAGATTGTAAGTCTGAGGGTCGGTTGATGATTGTACCTCGTATGGTGCCTGTATAATCGACGTTTGAGTGATTCTGTGGAAATCGTCAGGGTGACATACTCTGGCACACGGCTTCGTTAACGGGAATCTGGCACAGAAAAGGAGTCCTTCCTACAACACAGTTTGTCGCATTTTCCGCTAAGTTCAAGTGAGTTTCCCTTGAAACCAGCCTTACCGCTGAATTGCGACAGATGAGTACAGGAATGAGGTGGGTTAAGTGGAGGTTTGTGGACCACTACTATCTCCCTCTGAAGGCAACAGTGCTCAAAGCGGAACATGTTGGCCGTTTTGTTAGTATGGTATATGATAGTCATTTCAATCCTACAACTCTTCCGGTGACTCGTCGCTGAACCTGTTCAAGTAGTCTTATATCCCGTCGTAGATAGGATGAACAAGTTTGTTCTGTTAATTCTATTGGGGACCTGGCTGGGCTGCGAAGGAGACTAGGGAATTGGGTCTGGTGCAGACTACACAGATTCTTTTCAACTATATGCCATTGTAGATGTGTTATGAGAAATCCGTAAGTCTTCTTGTGTCACTGTTCGGGGATCGTGCTGTTGCACAACCGATGAAGGAGGGCACCGGTCAAGTAATACTCTGGAGAGCGAAAGAACTTGGAGTTAATTCAGGTAGAACGGCAACTGGTTTCCCGCCGACCGCTCATATTGTCCGTCAAGCTCTGATTGAAGTGAATCTTCATCGGCGGAGGCAAACATGATATACCAGAGTTTTATGTTGATCACAAATATCATTAACTCACAATACGTAATGGGTATGATGTAGCCGATGGATATAAGGAAAGTTTAGACGCCTAGCATTTAGCCTTGTGATGCACTTCTGAGTGGCGGGTGAATGCTTAAGACATTCTGCACGTACTCTGACCCCGTATGGTCGGTCTGATAGGTAGCCCTCAGCCAGTCCAACAGTTTACCAGTAATTACACGGAACGGAGCCCCAGACATAGGCACTTGGTGATCAACCCTATCGAATGCTTTTGCGAAATCAAGATATGCAATGTATATGCCCCGGCCAAAGTCGGTTGAACCTGCCCAGGAGTCGCAAGTAGCAATAAATTAGTGTCTCATGAGTGGTTCACGCCGAACCCATGTTGCTCCGGGGTGAAGAAATTATCAAACTGCAGGTGGTGTCAAATATGGTCGCCTACCAAGTTCTCTAGCACTTTTTGAGATTGGCGGAAACAACGCAATAGGACTGCAGTTTGCGGTATTGCGGCGATCCCCATCTCTGTGAACGGGCGTCACTGGACAGTGCCTCCCCTCTGTGAAGACCCTACCAGCCATTGGTGGGTGGCTGATGCGGAAGTGCAGCCGGGCTGCTAAAGTCCGCCACAATGTTTGAAGAAGCTGAGTGGAATACTGTCAGCATCAGATGGCTCATGAATGTTTACCTGTGTGAGCTTGCTGAGCACAGCGACCGAAAGTATCCGAAAGTTCTCGAGAGTGTTTTGGAGTTTACGCCTGGTACTTGTGCCGGATGATGTGATTAGAAGGCACTTTCGAATGCTGCCTATAATTAGGTGACAAAATCTACAATTGTCTGTGTACTAGGTTTGGTTAGATAATTTTCAGTGGCGATAGTTGGTATGTGATACTCGGTAGCAATAGATGCACGTGGCAGGGCATCAAATTATCCTTACACTTACAAACCAACACCTTCTACTCTAAGTCACCAAAACAGCAGATTTACTTACGTTTTCGGCCACAGAAGTATCTTACCGGCAGATTCCGTTATCAAGGCAATGTGCCTTCTGTTAGCCATGAAGAGACTTCCTTTGAGCAGCATGTGCTTCCCTGTTCACCTCCACCCGGCAACAAGACGTGAGGGGGTCACAGGCAATTCACTTGATATACGTAAGCCTACATGTGACTGACTCCATCTCAGACGAACCAAAGTCTACTGAGCGTGCTTAACATTAGCCTGCGCCCCTTCGTTTGTTGCCTCAACCGTACGTAGCTTAGAGGGTTATCTTTTGGTACTGTGGGTAGTTTTTTCAAGTTTCACTGGTTTGACTTCTCTGTCGCACCACTAGATGGTCCGGGACTCAGAAGTCAGATGGAGTAGGTCTAATGAGAACAGAATCGTTGCAACCCACGAGCTCTGTTTGGACATCCACACCAATATATGGATAACGTTTTAGTTGCCACTCATGGTGTCACTTCTCTTGCAAGCAGCATGCGTTCTGTGAGATGTCGACGATGTTTTACGGTTTTGCAGTTCGTTCTCCGTTTAAATGCTTTCGATTCGTACTAGGCAGACATTACTGTTGCGACCCAATCGTCTTCGAGTTTCGTATTTGAAACATCGTCCCCCACATAACCTTGTATAAAAAAATTAGTGTAACATCTCATCTTTTGAACAGAATCTGTGGAATGAGCGAACTATTTTTTTACTGGTGTGTGCATCAAACTTTCGTGAACCGCAACCCATCTCTCTCTGATTATGCATTCTTTTGTCAGCAGACTTCATGTTTGTCTTACAATGTAAACATTTGTTGATTTGTAACGCCTGTAATTATCTGTCATGATCGCGCACATCCGAGCGTGTCTCTCACGAATGCGTTGAGAAATATATATATATATAATATTGTTATAAAAGGCCACATAAGCTTGACGCAGTTGGGAATAAATCGACGATAATAATTCACAAGTCCATTGAAGCGGCGGAGCTTGGGAATTGTGTCGGGAAGCGGGCACGATCGAATAGCCTCGATCTTAGAATCGAGCGGTTTAATCCCTTCTGCTGAGATGCTGTGGCCTAAAAAATTCAACGAGGTTTGACCGAGTTCGGATTTAGCTCCGTTGACAGTAAGACCGTATGACGCTAGACGTTGAAACAACGTCCGCAGGTGGATGATATGCTCTTCCGGAGAAGAGCTAGCCACAAGGATATCATCTATGTATGCGTAAACGAAGTCTAATCCACGGGTGACTTCATTAATCAAGCGTTGAAATGTCTGTGCAGCGTTACGGAGACCGAAAGGCATGCGCAAAAATTCGAACAGACCAAATGGAGTGGTGATAGCTGTTTTGGGTATATCCTCCTGTGCTACCGGTATCTGGTAGTAGGCACGGACGAGGTCAATTTTGCTGAAAATTGTTTTCCCCGCGAGACTAGTAGTTAGATCGTGGACGTGTGGTACAGGGTACCTATCTGGAACAGTAGCATTGTTCAATCCACGGTAGTCTCCACAAGGGCGCCAATCACCTTCCGTCTTCTTTGGCACCATGTGCAGAGGAGATGCCCATGGGCTATCGGAAGGGCGAATTATACCCATGTCCAGCATGTGTTGAAATTCGAACTTGAATCGATGTCTGCGAACCAGAAATATTTTGAAAACCACTCAAGATCTGTAGTGTGCGTCACTAATAGGGTTAATGGAAGTTCAGAGACATCGGAAAAGAAAAAATCTTCACGCTGCCGCACCTATCCAAGCTAACATTACCTGTCGATATCTTTTTCGTTGTGTTAAGAGAGTTCTGGGAAGATCTCAGGTCATAGCTTGTCCAGGCGTATTCTGAGGGAGATCGCGGTACAGTTGTGAACTACTCAAAAAGAGAACTTACCCTGCGCATTCATTATCCAATGGCTTAAGAAATTTGCCCACATCCTAAATGAACCCTACCTTTCTTTAATCGGAAACTGTAATTTCTGATGATAATATCTTGACCAATATGTCCAAACTTATCCGTGACTTTTGCGCCGCTTGTGCCTTTAGGATTTCTGAAGACGTTGATAAGATCCCGTATCATCATTCTCCTTCCCACGAGATATAATATTAGCTCCATCAATCGGCCATCGTACGGATTGTCCTTAAATACTATTGTCACCTGAGTTAAATTCGCTGGGCTTCTTATTGCACAGGGTATCCTTATATAACTAGGGCTCCCGCACCTGAGCACAGTAATCCAGATGTGGTCGAACCGTGGCTTCATAGAGCGGCAAAAATACTCCCGGTTGCCTGTTAGACAAAACCCTCTCAAATATAAACAGCTCAGTAGGATGCTTCAAAGGTGTTTCGGTGAACGTAACGGTGATAACACACAAGTCTGTATGGTTACCAGTTATCCTGTTCGCAGACCGGCGGGTTGGTGTCGATTTGAGCAGTTCTTCTGTCCTGGTTGGCGTGTGGCGTCAAAACAAAAAACTGCAACCAAAGCAACATGCGTCACAGATGCAGTTCGGTTTGGTACACTTCATTCAAGCGCAGTCCAGTTTCGCCGCACGTCACAGGGCGTGAGAATGGTAGTCAGTGGACGCCCGGTATACTGCGCTGGCATCACCCACGGATCCCTCCATACTGCGTCAAATA
This sequence comes from Paragonimus kellicotti, assembly GCA_014220965.1. Classification (NCBI taxonomy): domain Eukaryota; kingdom Metazoa; phylum Platyhelminthes; class Trematoda; order Plagiorchiida; family Troglotrematidae; genus Paragonimus; species Paragonimus kellicotti. Next base: position 69,591 of record LOND01000614.1, on the reverse strand, counting down.
GTACAGAAATCTTCCTTTTGACAGTGCTTCAGCACCACAGATGAAGATGTGGAACATAGTCCGTCACCAAAGAGTGCGGAGATATCCCTGATCAAGTCCTCGCTGTACTGTACGCACATTCCGTTGGGAGGTGGTAGACCGCGGGATATCGATGGTTCGAATGATGCGGGGATGTTTTGCTGGAATTACTCACGCAGATTGGTAAACAGGATCAAGTCCAGTGACAGTGGCACCATCATATCTCTCAGGCTCTTGGGTGACGTGACATGCTACCCGGAAATATGTTGATGGCTGTCAATAGAGAAAAAATAAGAAACATGAAAAAGATGCCAACATGCGAAAAGGAGGAGAGAGTTTCCAGGAAGGTCAAATTTATCCCGGTCGTTTGATTGTGACTGATCCCGTGATAGTGCCAACTGACGTGTATCACGCATAGGCTTGAACCCGGAAACCCTGAGAGACAAAATAACCAAGGAAAGCAGGTTGTTCCGGTTGTTTACGAAGGTATATGAAAAAGAGTTAGATCAGATGTTAGTCTCAGCTCTTTCATTCACATCTTTCGATTTGTCTCGTATGAGCGATTATTTTCCCATCGCGAGCGAACAGTCGATCTCCGGTCTCGGACAACTCAACCAGGATCTTACAGATTAATACTAGACCCCACTTGGTTCACTGTTTGTCTAAAGAGAAAGGATGAATTTATTGCGTGGTTGGTTAGAAAAATTTTCATAAAGGTTTCTGACTCTAAGATACTGTATTTGGCTCCTTTGTATATAACTCTCTCAATTGCGCAACTCAACGAAACATACTCACTCGTACATGTTCTTTTGCTGGTTCGGAGGCCACTGTGATCTATTTGGCTTCATTTGGAATGCTTCACCGTGGGCAAACCCTTTCTGTTCCGTTTGATTTATCATGGGCACTTGTAAACTTACTTTGTACATTCACTTTATAACATTCCTTTATCTTACGCCAGTCTGTTTGTGTATTTACGGCATAATTTCAATGTTGATATTGACCGCCGGAGTCGAGGTATGTAGTTGGTTGTTTTGAACATTTTAATGCCTACCGAATACCACCGTAGAGTCTTTGATCAGTCCCTCTTTCGGGTTCAGTGATGGTTATTCACCTACACGTTGCTGGGAGGCAGGTTTTATCTTAACACCACTCAACCTGTCATTGTCGCAAATTGAAATGCGTTGTCGAACGTTGGCCAGATCCATAGAGAATGCCGCGATATTCGAATGTCCTGAAGCATATGTCACAGGATAGGGAAGTATCACAATTTAATGACATATGTGTCTGCTTTATCTGTTATAGGCCTACCTTTTCCAACGAGCGGTCTGATGTTAGAGATAATTTTAATGTTCTGTCATCTTTTACGTTCACTAAACCAGAGAAGCATCCAAACAGGAATTTGAAATTAGAGAAGGTTTGAACGCAGGTTACAAAACAAATGGTATTAGTCAGACACCCTCAGAAGTTGAAGGTTATCGCTCGATTTAGAGTCGGAACGACATTAGGGACTGTCTTCGGCTGAACCGCAGAATTCTGCAAGCCCGTATTTCAAGCAGCCGGCGGCTAAATTCTAGTATCGGGTTTGTCCTGCTCTCTGTAGGCTTGTTATCCACCAACAAGATTTTGTAGTAAAATCAGGTCCTGAGTTGATTCATTTTTACGGCGATCTGACTAATTGCTGCAAGTTCACGAGACAATTTGAGCATCATGTTGAAGCTAGAGTAATAGACTACGGTTTGCGAGTGCTCTATTTTCGCGATTATTGTCAGAGTTCGCAAGGTAATTAAAGGCTATGTAGTGCTGCAACATGAGTGGCGCATGTAGGGACAAAAGAGGTATCGCAAGACTTCCTATGGGTAACCTATCATGCAGCCAGGCTGCTGATCGACCTGCTGTTGAAAAAAGCTCGACAAGTCCCAAACTTCCAACAGACTGAAACGGCTGCGAGTAAGTATCCAGGAGTCAGCTGGGGTTGAGATCTAGTAAAGTATGTTCGGGTATTTTGGGAAATTCAGTTAAACGATGGTGTGGTCATAATCCCAGAATTGTCCGGATACATTGCCCTTGGATTTTTTTCAACAAACTTAGTTTAATGCGTTATTGTGATGCGTCTTGATTGGAGTACGGAACGGTGTGTTATCCAAGGGTGCTTTTCTGGGGAACGGCTTCCAATGCAAGTTTTGGATGTTCATTTCTTGGCTGACCTCGAGCAAAGTGATTACGGTATTGAGGCGAGAGCCCACAAACTGCTCTATCATCCAAGCTAACGCATTTTCTGGTAGGCGATCAAGTGCTTCAACATGCCGTGTTGCAGACAGATATTACAACGGCGTTTTGGCGATCACAAAAAACGCCGCACTTCGCTATGCCTGAAACCGATCTTTTAAAGTCAGATCATAACTTCGTGAAAGAACACCAACGGTGGCATATGTTCGACCTTCAGCGATAATGTTGAGCACCGCGCACTGATGAGCCAACGCTCCCAAGACTAGTACATAGAGTCACGGAATTGTTGAACAAGGTTTCAGAGTGACTTAGTAAGCAACCTCAACAGTTCCGATTGACAGATCGCCTCCAGAAAATGGATTACTGTTTGTGTCGAACAGACTAAAGGTGAATTAGGATCACAAAATATGGCATACATACCAAAAGAGTTCCTGCGAGCAATCAGGAAGTTAAAAACAACGGGAACGAGCCGAGCCCTAAAAACGTGATGCACGCACTACTTGAGCATATCACAACAACCAGCAGTTGGCTGTTCGCCCAACCAACAGATGGACGCGACAAAAAAAACATCTGGGCCGAGGTAAAAAAAACGGTCGGAAACAAGAATGGTAGACCATACAAGGTAGACGCCTGGAAGTGGTATGTCTTGGTCTGATTTTCACATAACTGAACTTGAAAAGTCGATATGGCATACGTCCTTAGAAGCGAAGCAGGCCGACATGGTGTGTGGGTATCACAAGCCATGAGCAACGAAGTGATGCTGTACTCGCGGGGTCCAAGTTTTCAGTTGGCATCCTGAACACCAGTGGCGGAAGATTTCAAACTGTACGTGCTTGTTAAGGGAATACCCAGTTTTCAAACGCACCCTTGTTGTGGCCTCATAACCCAGCCTCAAATTTCTCCTGGACCAAGTTTCCCATGATACTCTGTGGATTGAGGTGCTCCTGGTTATCGCATTACATCAGATTGCACCTTTAGTGATATGCGCTGGACAAACTGCGTTAGTTAAGATAGCACCAGTTCGCTTTTTCTAACTGAACGCACATTGTCCCGAAGCAACCAAGTTCGTACAAGGACGCCAGTTTTCTGGTGTGTCCAGGGTTCGAAGTGCCCCGCCGAAACCACTTATAAAGTGGGTGTGCATGAAACAGCACGACCAAATTCGCCGAATGGAATTCTGTGTCTTTGTGATATATCGAGGTGGAACATGGAAATTGCACGAAACTGTTAATAGTTCTCCGTTTTGTTGCTGTCACAAGCCGTGATCCTTGTTGTACCGGAAGGCTGTTTTGGTTTTCGGAAATCTAAACCATCGTTGACGAGAGCTAGCGATATGCTTGAACCGTTAAAAAGTCTACGCTGAGCAATGTAACCGAGCAATGACATTGATCCCACCGAGGAGAGTTTCGATGGACGGTCACCCATTCGGATACCTCAGGGTGGAGTATTTTGATCCTTCCAACCTACTTACTACTGACAGCGGGTTCAAGCTGTGGGGACACACATCCATTTTTCTGAAGACTCGTATCATTTACATAAGGGTAAACCTTTCGAATCCCATGGAACTGATGCGTTCATCGGGTAGATAGGGCCTCCCGTAGGTCATTCGCAGTAAGAACAATTCCAACTTTTTCGAAGACGAGTTAGAGCTAAACCGAAGGCTACAAGCCCTAAACTAGTGTCTGTTAAAAGACAAGCTATCAAATATGGGTGTTGATTGGAGTGTCTATCCCCCAGCGAAGATCATATTGGTGGGGTATGGAAACGAATGCGAGAGAACTGCTTTCTCCACTGACACAGGTGGCAGACGACGCGTCACTTTAAATCCACATGTCGAAAGCTGAGCGAATGGTCAGCGGCAGGACACGTGCACTTGTGTATGACGGTTCTGAAAATCTGCGCGTGCTTTGATTTCAGCGGCTCGCATTTCGCTGGGTTTAAATGCAGGTTCGTTTACAGATGACGCGGCATTACGTGAACGTTACACTACAGGCTAAAGACAAACGCAGTCCTTATGATCTGTTTCGAAAACGAGGGCGGCGTGAGTGTCTGCTCAGTTACGGCTTACCTCTAAGTAGTTGAAGCTTTCGCGTGGGTTGAAGACAGGCGATATGGTTCTTCTTAAAAGGCCAGCAGAACTGCTTGATCATACTGTGCAATCGCTGAAGTACTCACCAGTGATGGCGGACATGAAGGTCATGGGATGGTAAGGCCTAAACTGACGCTGTGAGTCGGAAATTTAGATAGCTGTGCTTCCCTCGGGCATTCTTGGAGTAGTACCAGGTGAATACAAGCAAAATAACGGGTCCAGATCGTCCTGCTCAGCCGATCAATCGCCAACTTGTCACCGCCGGCCTTGAGTTCGGAACAACAGCCGGTTTCAGAGCGGCGGTGTTTTGCTTTCGTTAGGTCATAACTATCTTCATCGCACTTTCCATTGATTTTTCGATATGTTTTAGATCAGCGTTGGCGGTAGTGGGCCTAGTTCGATTATTGGAGAGTTCCGTGCAGGAAAGCGAAAAATGGCTCATTTCTCCCTCAAAACAAAATGCGCTACTCTCATTACTTTTACTCTGCTATTCGTTGATCTTCTCTTGCTACTAACCAGTTTGGACTTGTGACATATTAACTTCACTAACCTCACAAACAGTTTTCCTCACATGAATAGGTACATAACCGAAATAAAGGATTAATTATAAAATTGCTACACATCGAAAATTGAGCAAGTTTTACAGGCATTTCTATAGCTCTCATTCACCCCTGTTTATTTATGGCCTAAACTTGAAGGCCACTACTTCAATTGGTATTTTCCATTGTTGATCAGTGTTTGGTTTGTTCCTTTGGTATTAAGGCGGGCAATATGTCTTGCTTCGATAAGCTAGGAGCATTGATTTATACTGAGGTGAAAAACATTGTTGATTGTAATTTGAATGGTCCGTCTTAGTTATAACCATTCCTACAAACTCCTTCCAGTAACCGTTTTTTCAGATAAGATTGTCGTCTCTACCGTTGGGCAGTAGAGAGAGAGAGGCGCTGTTGTACTGTCACACTGCGCATTACCCTTCATGAAGTTGAAAAGTTATCAAATAATTCAGTAGAAGGTGTTCAAACTTTCAACAGCTCGTGAAACAGACAGTTGTTTTTTAAAGCTATAGCAATCATATGTCGAACGACCAGAGCCGTACGAACGCATCGCATTGTGAGACTGTTGAAGATGCCAGCCAACTTCGCTGAGGTTTCACTTGAAAGTTTGTTTCTAGGCGTTGTACTTCTGATGGAGCGTATTCTGAACTTCTCATGCGCGTTGTAGAGTTTCGAATTGTGAGGTAAAAAGCCAGCCTGAGAAGCCAAAGTTATTTTCAGTTCTACAGCAACCTCAGAAATTTGTGCAGTCTGTGCGTGAGCAATAGATTCAATTTCAGGTTTTCCAATGAATTAATTTGTAGTGCTTGCAATCAATCGTCATCTTCTACAGACTATTTCCGTATTTTTGAATACATCTATCGTTATGCTAGTTCCTAGGTTTGTACGCCCAAGGTTTTCCCAGCCTTACGTTAACGCGGAACGGAAGTCGTAGTGAGAAGACGGTGAATCTGCAAACAAACTTTATTTATTGATTTACTCACCGTTCACAAGCAGACTTCAACGCAACAGTTAAAGGCGCTAGGGAGTTGGACGTGAGAGAACCTCAAGCACAACCGCACGGCAACCGCCAGAGAGGACGAATGTCGACGGAAACTTCAGTCGACCTTCAGAATTCAAACAAGCGTCAGACTGGTTGGGCGGCGTTCCCAACGGTGACAGCTAAAACATTGTTATCCTAGTGAATGTAGCCTATAGCAGTAGAGATGGCGCGGATTCATTAGAGTCACGACTAAGACTGCGATACCTACGCCAACACACTAACTTTGATGTTAGTGGTTTGTAGTAAATTTACATTCACAAGATAATGTGAACAGGCACGGTGGTACTGGTAAGGCAACTCTCACGTCGCAGGGAGTTTAGGATTTTGGGGACGTCGAAGGTGATCTCACTATACATCCTTCCGTTATTGATGAACTGTGATATTGGTTGAAGCTTACATTCTTGCCAGCTTTGTTGTTTACCGCGACACAAAACGGAGGTATCCGCACTTTGTCTCTTGATGCTTAGCTCTGTTGTTGAGTTGTTGGATGCCGAACCGACCAGTTCAGTTTAGTTCATTTTATTTTCTAGAATGAGGCAGCTCGAGTTAATGAGTGTTCCGTTTTTCACACCCGTAAGCTCGTGTCAGAACCCAGTACGGTGACGATAACTGAATAACATTATCCAGTTTAAATGTGAAATCGCGGTGCTCACCAAATGAAAAGTCATGGAATTCAAGCCACCACTGACACCAGAACACATGCTGACAGCTAGCAGTGACACTGGAGTTTTCCCCAGATTTAAAAAATGTGAATGCCAAACGTTATTTTGTCAACACGGCTCACATTTTCCGACATTAAGTCTTACTCTGAAGGTGGCCACTATACAGCAAAATACGTAGTGCTAACGTCAAATAAAAATGGAAGAGTGACTAAACTGGGATCCGTGAAGAAGAGAGACTAAGTATGAAAGATAGTGTGAACGGATCTCCCAAACCACGTTCCGGTAGAGAAATGGCCGTCACTCATCAAGCTTTTCTTGTGTTCTAACGAAGTATGCAGCAACTGGTAATTAACAAACATACGAACGAGTTTTCTCCCGACTGATGCAGTAGGCCGCCTATCATCCAACTTGAGATGGTCGTCTCGGTAGCAGAAATTTGTATGCAGATTCGACTTTGACTCCATCAATCCACTCAAAGAATTTGGAGGCTTCCATGAAGTTCTTTTCAGTCTTCCTTCCCGCGGAAAAAGATCGAGTTTTATGTTCTATTTTCACATGGGCTATGTAACACTGTTCCTGTCAATTCCATACAGCACCCCCAAACGTTCTCCGGTACCACGGCACCCTTTGCCGCATTCGATCCCCAGGTTCGCGTACAGTTTTCCAAACATAGTCTGACCTCAGCTTCATGGAATGGCAGCAGCGTCTCCGCTTTTTGCGGCGCCCGAACTATACAACTGGTGCTCAAGTCAGCGTCGTACCACCTAGAAAGGAGGATACGCCTCGTTCGACACCCTTCAAGCTGCAAGCCGCCAATGGAACCCCAATACGCACTTTTGGCAGACGCTCCCTTACCCTGGATCTGGGCCTCCGACGTGCTTTCCGTTGGGTGTTCATTATCGCGGACGTACCAGATGCCATCTTGTGGATTGACTTCCTGAAAACATTTTGGGATAGTTTTCGACGCAGGTCGTCATAATCTCCTAGATCCTCTGACGAGTATATCTACCACAGGCACCACTTCCTCGACGTCTGTTCTCAGCCCGCTGCTTGCTAAACCAAGCGGTGATGATAAATATCAAGCCGTATTGCGTGAATCCACAGAATTGACCCGTCCATCGAAAGAGCCACCTGCCATCATTACGGATGTGGTATATCACATCAAGACG
>LOND01000614.1:22659-34201 GCA_014220965.1 Paragonimus kellicotti | reverse complement strand
TGCACTATTTTGCATCGCCAAACTGGTATCGTACTATACCTCTACGAAATTTTCGACAGCCACTCCTTATTGTTGACTTTTGCGTACCATTCGCCAAAGACCTCTTGTTCAAGGTTATTCCATATAGTACAATGGGTCTAGATAAAATCCATCATAAGATCCTCAAAGAAGCGAAAGTTTGTCTAGCAAAAACCCTTCATAGGCTGTTCAAACAGACATTATGAACTGGCATTCTCACTAACGCGTGAGAGGAAGCCATTGGCACGTCAATTTTTGAGGCGGGCGATCAGCACTTTTCTGTAATCTACTGGTAAAATAATGGAGCGCATTATGAAACGCGCCATCCTCAGACACTTTCTGGGAAATAGTCATTTTCTATTACGCAGCATCATTTCCTGCCTAATCCGTCATGCTCAACGAATTTGCTAATTCTTCAGGGATAACGTGAAGAAGGCTAAAGACAATGACCTAATAGCAGATGCTATTTTCTTTGACTTCGTCAAAGCATCAGACTGTGTCCCACACGGTCCTCGAAGACATGAGCTAGAAGCTTGCGGCATCTAAGGAAAGGTTCTTTGCAGGATTACTTACTTTTAAGATAACAGAACTTTTAGATTACCGATGAGTAGTCGGGGATTTGGTTAATTTCAAGTTGAACATCACCCACAATTGATCGCAGCTGTCGCATTCCCATAGACTTTCCAGTCGGCCCCTTTCGAAAGAAGCACTAGACTCGAGTTTCGCTCTCATTAGAGCTCGTCAGTAGTGCATATCCTTGCCACTGCCGGGACTAGAACTCCGGCCACGCTTTCATGAGGCAACCGTGTTTGACCACTGCGCCATTGACCTCATAGTCTATGGGAATGCGACAGCTGCGATCAATTGTGGGTGATGTTCAACTTGAAATTAACCAAATCCCCGACTACTCATCAGTAATCTAAAATATCGCCTAGCAGGTTTAATGAGATCGGAGATTTCGACCTGTCTAGGAAGTCCTAATCGCGGGGTTATCGATTGGAGTTAACAGACAGTAACTGTGTCTCCTCTCGAGACGATCGGGCAACCTGATCATTACTCACAAGCGAAAGTGGTTGAGCGTTCACATATGATAATTCGGTCGTGCCTAATGTGAGGTCAATGGCGCAGTGGTAAACACGGTTGCCTCATGAAAGCATGGCCGGAGTTCTAGTCCCGGCAGTGGCAAGGATATGCACTACTGACGAGCTCTAATGAGAGCGAAACTCGAGTCTAGTGCTTCTTTCGAAAGGGGCCGACTGGAAAGTCTATGGGAATGCGACAGCTGCGATCAATTGTGGGTGATGTTCAACTTGAAATTAACCAAATCCCCGACTACTCATCAGTAATATATTTATCTGTTTTGTCCTGGACACTATATTTGATACCACTTCGAGGGTCCACTAAGATGACACACTTCAGTCTGATCCTGCTGACAACAGAGTGACGAATCGAACCGATCTACTTCAATGCAGAAACCCTATCGCAATTTAATAGCGGACACCAGACGCTTCGTTATTTTGCCGTGGGATGTTCGGCAAGTGTCACCGCAGTTTGTCAGAGACCTCATTAAAAGGTTTGAGAGAATGGACAGCGTGCGGAGTCATTCTCAAAGCCTCAGACCAAGAACTACGACAGTGAATACTATGTTTATGACAGTTAATTTTTTCGCCTAGCCCCCTTTAACCAAATCACTGAACCAACATGCCGCTCAGAAAGTTTGATGAATCGTCTCATTTTCTTTCCTCTGAGCAGTTCTGATTAGAGAGAAGGACCGTTTCGATGTCTGCTCTCGAAACGATCTGGTAACCTGAGCGTTACTCACAATCGAATGCGACTGAGTGTTCACGTGTAATAAATCGGTATTGTCTAAAGTGGGAAATTAATGATGCACTTGCCAACACGATTGCCTCAGTGGGAACGTGGACCGGAGTTCAAACACTTGTCGTGGCAAGTTGTACCACGAGTGAGACTTTACTCTAATACCTCTTTTCGAATACAGCCAGCCAGAGGTTTGTTCGACCACGACAGAGGTAGCCAATTGTAAGTGTATTCAACCTATAGCAACCAAATTATTGATTGGTTATCAGCAGTTATTCACAAGACAAGAAAGAGCTCAGTGTGAAACAAGTGTAGAATGACCCAAGAGTGCGTAACAACCAAAGAGAAATAATTTTGAAATCAACGCAGTAGTATTATTGTCATGCGTTGAAAAAGCAACTTCGAGAAGTAAGTGTTTGGATTCGACTTGACGAACACATTCTACTCTTATTTCTTAAAGAGGAAGAAGAATGATGTGTTCTGGATCAACAACAAACTTTAAGGGACACACGAGTTCTTGAGTCGTTACTGTCCGAAATAATTTCAGGTGTTCTGCGGTTAGGTAAAATCCATTAAACCCAACGATCACACTAGCATATAATAACAAATATGGTAGTATTTACATAACTGTCACAATGTATGTTGACAAATCATACCGATAATTTTGTACGTGTTTAGCTCTGTAGACTGGCCTACTATCCAATGGGCTTTTCACACTAAAAACATGGAATTCGATCCCGTCGTAACCAACTTGGGCCATTAATTCGACCAGATGTTATGCTAAGCAGTTCCCACAATATGAGAAGTGCCTAATACTTGAATGGAGAAATACTCTATAATTTCATCGTAAACCTCGTTGAGGGGGAGGGTTGATTGGTCGCAAAGGGGGAGGGGTGAGGATGGGCCAAGCACTCGAGAGCCTCAGTTTACGTTCGTAAGATAGTAAGGAAGTTGTGTTGTCCAATGAACCCAACGTTCCGTTTGCATTTTGTCGACTGAGCTTTTACAACCAAATTGCTGGGTCATACTGGCCCAATCGGGATGAACCCTCAGCGACCGATACCGCTGCTGCAATCTCCACAATCAGTGGGGTTATCGTTAACGTAAAATTTGAGTGTAGTCTCTCACTACGTTTGACAAATAAGCACCAATAAACAAATAACTGCAATCTTTCTAAATGAAAAATCTTCTGAGACTAATTCGAAAAATGATGCCAGACTGAATCACAAATGTTAAGATCGAGGGTTTGCTCAAAATGGTCGTGGTTTGGTGCACACAATTACTAGTTGTAATCGATCATTGAAGTCGCACTTAAGATAGATCGATTGTGACCAACTAGAACACAACTGATTCGGTAATGATCATAGTGTTCACGCTGTCAAGTCAAACAACCCACTCAGTTACGTCAGAACTTCTGTCCGATACCATCCGATCACCGATTCATATACATAATGAGCAACCCTCACTGGCTATACTGCGAGATGACAGTTTTGAAACGAAACACTTGTATAGCGAAATTAACAAGAAATCGTAATTAATCCGAAGTCACTAAATCTGTTTACAAACAATATAGGGGCTTGATTGTCTTTTATGTCCTGTACTGAAGGTCTAGAAAGTAGCAGACTGAGTGGTTTCGTAATAAATATAGCAAACGCTGCAGAATGTGAATGGTGACTAACTTTTTACTAAAGCTTTTGATTCAGCAAGTTCACAGACAGTGGACAGGGTGGCTTCTAAAACGCAGCTCGTATAGTCCATACATACAGACTGCACATCTGTAGATAGGGCACATTGTTAACACCATTCAACATAGATCTGGATGCTCTTCACTAAATACCAGCCATTCTTCGTTTAATTAATCTTCATATAAACCAGCCATATATATCACCTCTTCGTCTGACTAGACATTACACCTTACATGGAATGTACACCGATGGACAAACAATGGGCAATGTAATCAATGTACATTCTCCATGATATGAGGCATTTCCACACTAAGGCGACCTAAACTCCCCTGCAGGATTGTGTCATTCAGTCGAACCATTGCCAATCTGAAACATCTAATCACTCTGGAAAGACGTTGCTGGTAGCAAACATCCTTGTAGTAAGTTCCTCGTTGCTAAAACTATTGATGGTGTGGTCCAGAAAGACCAGTACACCGACAACGGTTGATCAGATAGCGGATAAGGCGACCGTCATATCATTGCCATCTTGTATTGTAATAATGTCCATGAGATTCTTGAATCGATCATCCTAAACTCCCTTCACTTATGCTCACCTATCTCACTTCTTGTGGCTAAAACATGATCGAGCAGTTCTACATCGTAGTTACTTGTCAAATTTCGGGCTCTGGAGCTCAACATGCCAGGCTAGATGGACTTGTACCAAATATGGGAGGACAGTGTATGGATAAATGAACGGTAATTAGCACGGCCAAACATTAGAAATAATGACGATACCAGAGAGCTTCACTCACTCTGGGTGAGTGGATACTGAAACAGAGCACACGTAGCGAGTTGTGACTGAGAGATGTGTTCTTTTCCTGCCAGGCCTAATCGACAAGATCGATGCTAACAGCTTCAATCAGTGTTTGTCGCAAAATTAAGATATCAGCGACCATAATGTCACAAAGTGGATAAGTATGACCACTCGCCATAATTGAATGTATAGTGATAACCAAGAGCATGATTGAGCCTTCAGGATCAATGGCGAGTGTAAAGTTGGGAGCGCAATCTCGTATCCACCAAGTTAGCATGTGCATGTCCGTATATTCCTCACTCGTCTCAATAAATTCTTCTCCTGTCCAATCCAACAACCGTACAATACCCAAGGGGATGTCAAAATCAAGCCAGCTTGTATGAATGCGTCGATGCAAAACGATCTGTTTGAGTGAATCTCTTGTTGTGTTTCTAAATAAAGCAATCGATAGCACCGGTTTCCCCGGCTCGTTTGACTGGATGTTCCGGTGTTGGATCGGTGAGTTCTGGAATCGACGTTATCGAATCAGCATATTTGCCACTAAACAAACCTCGTACAGTGACTGTACCGGCTAACCGGGTGGTTTTTCTATTAAGCAAACGAGCTGACCATGTGATACGCCATCGATGGACGACTGTTTCCATCTCTTCTAACCGATCCATTATTGGCCATTGGTGAGCCCAGTTGAACGGGACATTAGCTGCATAGACATTGATTTTGTAACCTCGCATGTGTTCACTCAGTTCAGTCGGAGTGGCTTGTAACACTCAAATTCGTTTCGTCTCGCCAGCTGGATACGCCACGGCTACACATTCCCAAGTGCATGTGTGTGGGTGGTATAGAAATTGTTCCACCCGTGGGTCAATGTGGAAACGGATTGTTTTAACGACACTAGTCAACCTACGTGTCGTCACCCGGTGATCTCTTTGATGACCGATTGTTTCACAGAACACACATCCATCAAAGTCCTCCACTTGGACACGGGTGGTCAGCTCGATTTTTCGACGTATGCGGTCAATATCTGATCTGCGCTCCAACAGACCAGGTTGTGGAGCGTTCGGTTCGGTTGTAGTGACCATTTTCTAACGACTGTGTACAACTTTTATCTGTGTGGGCAGCGCGTAAACATGGGACTGTGATGGTAACATTCTTGCCGTTCAATGCACTTGTTTGCGTGTGGCAAACTGCAAGCATGTAATGAGGCGTGAGAAAGTACAGTTTGAACGCTAGGCGTTCGTCCAAGGAAGACAACTCACAAATAACTTTGAGCTCTGTGCCAACTGAATGTTCGTATCTAGCATCCATGTCAGGTTGAAGCCGGATTACTGGTGGTTGAGAGCAGTTGGATTTCAACTGGAAATAAGATACAAGTGGGCTAATCCGGATGTGGTCAGTCTGCGTCGGTAGCTCCATCTTAACGCGGTTCACGATCGTATTGTCTGTCTGCAGCTGCACAAAGCAAAACAACCGTACTGTTTTAGAAGATGACGTAAGTTCTAGCCAGAGGAGTCTACCGTAGGCCCGTGTCAATGTTCTGGTTACTGAAACACTGGGGCTTGCGACTACACTACAGTGTGGACTGGTCGGGATTGATGGCGACCGTAGTGATGTGTCCGTAGTCGGAGCCTCTTCTGAGAGCAGAAGCACCTGAAGTCCAGGAGTGAAACCGTCGAAAGTGCACTGGAACAAGGCGGGACCCTCTGACCAACAAATCACGTTGAGCGTCAGGTTGTCGACACTGGCCTCATCTTGTTTCCAAGTGTGCATTACATAACTGGTAGCATCGAAGAGATGCAGACCACAAACAAAATAAATGTGTGAGGAAAACAACGGTTATTATTTTTTCATGCAAACGGTCATTTGTTTCTCAGTGGTAAAGCCGATGGATGTGGACTGACAACTGACTTTCTTACAACGGATTAAACGAACAATGACCCAACTTATTCTGCATGATACTTTGTGGTTGCGGAGCTGGGGAGCCAAAGTGTTTATAGAAGGACCGTTCATCATCAATCGCCGCTGACCATATTGCTAGTTTCTATTCAATATTTTCCGTGTGAACCAGTCTATGAGAACTTCTGCACAGCTCCGAGTATTCGACAAATAATTCGAAAGGGTGCTGACTAGAAAGTCTATGGGAATGCGACAGATGCGATCAACTGTGGGTGATGTTCAACTTGAAAATAACTATTGGTTCGGCAATTCGTTCAGCCCTGTGCTGAAGACTACTTGGTATCAAAGTTTTATGCATACTAGATCTGCACAATGCACCCTTCTGTACACCCCTCACTGAAGATTGATCATCCAACCCCTTGCTTCCCTGTGGACGACGTATACCATTACACAGTTCTACTGGTAAGTTTGAGTTCCCCGCTTGTGTCCTCAACCCCACAGTGCGCTCTGACCGTCTGGACCATTGTCTGTTCGCGTGTGCATGTGTGTGTATGTGTGTGCGTGTGTACCCACAAACCAGCCACAAACACATTCGTGCCCTTGATTTTACTTTGAGCCTACGCTTGCATGACTGTCGGTCGCGCTCAATTCACTCGTAACAAAGCACGACCTATTCTGATAACTACCTCTCCATGCTTACTGGACAAAACACTTTCCATGCGATTGGCAGAGATTTACGTTCCATTTGTCTTAGAGACCATGTGGTGGTGATGATCGGACGATCTGAAAGCTAGCGATGTTGTTGTTGCTACCACAGCGAGACACAACGGCGATCTGCTTGCTGTTTCAGATGAGCTACATCAATCTACTTTTCACATGAATGCACAATTATTGGGGTTGTATTCAGGCGGGTGAACGTTTCTCAGAGGATACTTTTGCCAAGGAAAGCGTCCATAATAATAATAATAATAATAATAATAATAATAATAATAATAATAATAATAATAAACATGGTGGCTCGCCACAGCAATTAGTAAGCTAATGTCAGTTGATAGCAGATGGCATTCATCTTCTGGAACAGAGGCCCAATGAATTACGCAGCCTACAGTTGACGAGGTTAGGGAAGATGACGTGTAATTGAATTCAACAATGGGATGGGTGCCGTTGTAAGACTGTTACTCGTGAAATATGTATTATTTCTAAAGCGTGACAATGACAGCTGCAAGGAAGCTGCCTCGTCCTATTTTTACTTATAGTTAAGTCATTTGCTTACATGGCGGAAACACTTCAATTTTGAATGCTTCAGTTTACGCATAGGTGTTCTATGACCGGTCTTTTCTTTGTCCATCTCCTAATTAGTGTCCCGCCTTTCTCTGTATGGTGTTGATGCATCGGTGGTAGAAGCTGGTGTGTTGCTGTCGAGAACAATAATGATTGACAAGATGACTAACCGACCAAACGTTAAATATACTCAATATGACGTTACGATTTACTGCCAAGTTAACTGTGTACGCTCATCTTGACCTTATGGTTATGAAATCAGCAATTATACTAACCATAAATGAGAACACGTTTGTTCGTGGTTACAACTTGGAACCTCTTTGATAAATAGTTTTGACTGTACACATTAGAGTAATGTAAAGGACCACATTCCACACCACAAAACAAACTGTAGCAATGTGTGACCATTGACTATCACGTGAATCCGTTCCTAAAAAACCTGCTGATAAACACAACACACTGGTCGCCACAACCAAGTGTGTCAGACTGGTCTGTATAAGAGTCGTGATGAGTGTATTTTTAAATCAGCTCGTGAAATCTCATAGGTTTTGATATCCAAAAGAGAGATAATTGTACTAAAAGAAGCAGCTCACAGATGTCTTAATTTCATGCGTTTGGGGCTGAATACGACATGTGCAAGTTAAGCTGTAAGTAATGCAGCGCAAGCCATTTTTGGCGTGGGTTGTACGCAGTTGTCCATTGACCTCGGCAACTGTCTTACGTTAAACCGAAAATGGATGTCGACAACCCCATTAGGACCGTTCGCTAACTCGACTTGGTCGGGAGACCTTAATTTGAAATGGCTGTTTGCGTAATTGTTTCGGAGTGCCCATTTGTGTGGCGATCGGTACCTGTAGGTTATCGCTAAATGATTCGGAATCACGTTTATATATTCAATATTGATGCAATTAGTAAACCTAAGTGTAATAGCGTAAGTTACTAATTGAAAAGTACGTATTGACAAACATTTCGACCAATGAGGTAATTCGACTTCAAGGGCAATGAGTGTATAAGCAAGTGCTTCAAGTTAACTTTTCCCGAATACAATTTGAAACACGATCCAACCAATTTGATCTAGACCATCTTATCTTCCTAATTCATTATGGTCACTCCTCATCCTACTAGTTGCTATGTCTACTTTCGTCGAAGGTGCCAACAGCATAATTAGTATCAACAACAACAACAAATCGCTTTGTTGCAAATGATCAGATGTTTTGTCAGTGGATATAATGATTAAAGGGAGTATTAAATATCAGCACGATTGAAAACGGAAAAGACCTGAGAAACAGTGACTCACAGGTCAGAACAATGTAACTCACTTCGGACTGGGCTTCACCGATGCGTAGGTAGCACAGCAACAGGTCACGGTCCGAATGAAGGTCAATGATGAGTCACACTCAGCTCTGGTCCAATTGTCATTTTTGTTTGAATCGTGCAGCCCAGGTTGTGTATACATGCGTCTTCTAAGTGTTGCAGAGTGAGCCGTTGAACGGTTTGCAGCATCCCGACCTGCTCCAAGTTACTCAGACATACAATCAATTCTGTATACAAGAGAATATGACTTCCAGAGATCAGAGAGGAGCTACTTTGATCAGTGTAATTTGTGGCACAAGAAAAATCTACTTGGATTTCGCGGAACCATGGGATTGGCTCGGGCAGTTTGCTTTTACCATCTCTGCACACTTGGTCAAATACCTGTGCCCGCTCGATCTGTAAAGGCGTATCGTCAATGGAGTGGTGACGTGAATGGCAATCTGTGACCCCCTGGAACCGAGTCAAAAGTTGCACTACACTACTTGGTTGAATCATATTTTCAACAAGCGATTGTAAGGGTTTGAGTAAATCGGACTACGAAGAGTGTGTCCAAGCTAGAAGAATGTTCAGCTTGGCTTCACGTACACGGATGAGTGCTCGTGTGGCGCTGTCTCCCAACGTGGTATTCACCAGACCGTCAAATGTCAGCAACACCAGATGAGCGCGATCCTGTTAGCTCGGGTTCTGCCGATCTAGCTCCTCAATCGCTTGTCTCATGGAAAGTGGCATCGATGAACAGATTTGACGATTTGTGATTGGCTTGTGAGTCCTGGAGTAGAGTGATTGGAACTATTTGGGTGCGTGATTGGTTTAACCAGAATGGAGTCAATTGTGCAACGGAGCCGGTGGCTTCAGCTACATCATCTCGAATTAAGCTGATACGAACTCGGTTGGGTATTACTGGCAAACCCAGAATTAGTTGACGCACGAAAGTGAGAAACTGGTAGCCGTAAAGCTGTATCTCCTCGTCCATACTGGGAGACAGCGCACAAGCAGACATGAGTTTCGGGTTGAGCAACAGTGTCAAGTCCAGCTGGACGCGATTCGTCGGACAAACAGATACAGTCAAATAGATGGTTTTCTCGATGTGATATTCTACGCCTTCCACAACGTTACTCGCCTCACAAGTGTAGAAGTGACTCATTCCTCGATAACCAGGCTCATCGGGTATCCGTAAAATCGGTCCATGCACTTCCAATCCCTGTTCAGGCATGTCCGACATGAGTTTCTCTGGTCCACCCCATCCGTCAGTGTCAGCAGGCAATAGCCTAGCGTAGTCCACATCACCCACTTTCATGCGAACATACTCAGATGCTCTGCGCCGCATCTATCGATAGGTCAATTTTGGGAGACCATAACCACCAGTGCAGACGAACCTCGATCTAAGCGCCACGAGCCTGGTCTGAAATGTTCGAGACACAGTCCTGATAATCGATTCTCCGTTTGCGGGTTCCAAAATTGTGAACGACTGAATACATTCAGTGCGAAGTCTTTGGTTAGGTTCAGTTAGATGAGTTTTATCCACAAAAGAAGTAACTAACGTTTGACTAGCAAAATCGTATTGAACATAGCATATAGCACGCAACATTCCAGTATATTCGCTGGCACGTACACCGGTAATCCTGTAAACGTGAACCTGAGTGGTTGCGTCCATCTTCGTAGTAACTAATATCTCTTTTCACAGAGGATTAACCGGCACATAAGTGTTTTTGTGTGGATCACGCATACGATACTTGAAGCCATATAAACTGGAGCTACCAGCTTCTAGTTTCCGACTGTATGAGCATTGCATATAAGACGTCTGACTGGACAGGAGATAATGTGTGCCGTCAGAGAGACATTGTTCAACACTGTGAATCAGAGACCAATTTCGTTCCACATTCATGTTGCATCGGACAACCGGTAGAACTAGGAGAAATCGCTGGTTTCAATTACATTTAAGACCGTGTAGGAAATATCAGCACAAGCCGAACCACACTTCTATATTCAGATAATAAATACACAAAAACCTGACCTTTGGGAAAGCCAAGAATGGTGATGAAGTCTAGACGAACTGGCCCATCCAGCAAACAACGACTGGGACCACTTGAGGGGAATGCAACTGCACTCGTAATCGACTGGTTTATCAGACGCCGCAGTGCATGTTGAAGTGTCATTCTATTTGTGTTGATGAAATGATGAAAACACAACTGCGGTGCGATTTTAACAATTTGGAAGGATGGTCCTGTCAATTCTTCGCTTCGCGCGTTTTATGGGGCCAGAGTTCGAGCGGGACAGATTCCCAGCGGTGATAATTTCACATGACACTGCACTTTTAGTGAACTGCGAACATGTCTGGGTTTGGGGGTTCGGGTGGTCCGAGCATAAACATGCGTACGGTTTAGTTTCTCGTAAATTATGGCAGTTTGTATGGCGGTTCTGTTTCTAAATACAACCGTTCCGTTCGGACCGGTGTACGTCAGCCAAACGACAGCATCAACAGCGTAAGCCCAAGGACTCTGAAAAACGCAATAAATGTAGATAGTTTGATCGCAATCGGCACCGAAGGATGAATTGTCCCTGACACTTCCAAAAGATAAGATGGCTGCAGCCTCAGTGTTTTTCCGTTGCAAAAAGATGGAAGTTCGTAACAAGGACACATCTGGTAGGACCAATAACAAACGTGGTGAAAATCGGAGGCGATGTTTCATGACATCGTCACCAATCACATTGCACGCATACAGACCAGAATCTTCGTGTT
>LOND01000613.1:131671-154842 GCA_014220965.1 Paragonimus kellicotti | reverse complement strand
ACGCTCATTCAGTCAATATACTATACCGCATATTATAAGGAACACATGTTTCATAACACGTTTTCTGGGAATCTACTTCTCCCCACTCAATGAGATGCGTTTTTCCATGTCGATCCAAATGGATACGAAGGAAATAACACGGAATCACTTGTACGTGAGGGATGCTTCTGAGATCTTCACTTCTTAACTAGCAACATGAACTCCGATGAACTCCGATTCTACCTTACGGTTAAACAGCAGTTACCAATAGCCAAAACCAAATCGATTGCACACATACCAAGCAAGCTGGTCATGTATGCCTATAAGTTCTGAGTGATCGACGATAATTAGATGAAATAAGTTGCCAGTGTATTACTGCGGTCGGCGGAAATTGCAAAATGGGGATTGCAGAATGCATGAACGGTATCTCAAAGATAATCTCTTCTCCCGTTTGTTTGCTTCTCATTATTGCTTACTATGAATAACTGATGAGTATTAGGGAGTTTTGGTTTTCATGTAAATTGAACATCACCCGTAACTGGTCGCAGCTGTCACGTTCCCAGTCAGCCGACTGAAAAGTTTATGGGAATGCGACAGCTGCGGTCATTTGTGGATGGTGTTCAATGTATATGAATTCAAATAACTAAGGCTGCAGTCAATAGGACTTCCATAACTTGCCTTAAATTTGATCAATGTGGACATGTCTGAAACCGACTGATAGTTTAGAATTTGGGCAAATTGTAAATATTCGGCAATATGGTTCACTGTTGAAATTTCCTGTCCGAAAACGGAAACGTCTTTGGACCAGACAAATTTGTATTATTCATCGAACGCAGACTTTCAGAAAAGAGCATGAAGTGTATAAGTCCGGACTAGAATCAAAACAGCAAACTTCACCCGACTATTATTGAAGTATGCATTGATCATGAGTTTGCAATTAGCGATTATACTGAAATTTCAATGAGTGGAAAGTTGACATACTGTGATAGGACAGAAAGTCGATTTAGAAACCCTGGGATCAGAAAAGAACATTACCCACAAAGGAGAGTAAAAGTAACCAGGCCTATTATGAAGGTAATATGAAGTAGTACGTGCAAGAAGACCGATTACAGAAAGCGAAAATATTGCAAGAATGAATTCAGCAGATATATGGGTGAATTGGGAGGAACGTTACAGTGTGAGAAGTGTGCAGCCGAAATTCATTTATCCGGTCATATACATTACAAACCAATAGTGAAACTTTATCCGACCAATCGTCTATGGGCCTTACACTTTATTAAATAAGCTTATAAAGCATCTAACAGGCAGTCTCCAACCACTAGCTGGAAATTCAGAGGACATTATCAAGAACTTCAACGAGTTTTCAGAAAATACTGTAGCGCCCTTCACTGAATATGACGACCTGCTCATTAGTTGTCTTAAGTGGTCGCTGTCAAATAATGTGACCAAAACAGTGGCATTTGAATCAGTTAGGAAAATAATGTGGGTCGGTGTAGATGTAGAGTGGAGGACAAAATTAACGACCGAGCAGTAAGTGATCGGAATACCCGCGTGTACTACTGTTAGGTGGCTCACTTCCTTACAAAGCAGTCAGAGCGAATCAATGTCATATCGACTGATCGATCCGACTTCGGGTGGACTGATCTGTATTAACTCACCCAGTCAATCAATTTCACTTAGCTATTCAAATTGTAGCTGTGCGATCAAACGTCTGTACGTTATCTGAACTGTTTTCTCACGTTACTTTTTGATGCCCCACATAATGTGATTCGTTCTAACGCTCTGACTGCCATATGTGATTGTTTCGTTTGATTTGCTATGTATCTTGTCCGTCATGCATGGTAATCATTTCGCCAGATGAATTTACAGCTTCTGTTGATTAATTCTGACTCGATTTGTCTTTCCAATAAACGCTGTTGCCTCGTCTTTCTCTCTTCTCGGTTCAGGGTCAAGCGATTGCGCGCGTACTGAAAAGAGGCGATCCAATGATTATGAACAAAGGTGATTTGAAAGTCTACATCCAAAACTGGAGGGGTCTACGGAGTCTGCAGTGACCGTCACCGTAACATGTGCATAGGGGAAATTTAGAAGAAAACGTTCTTTGGACCGACTGAACAAACTGGTGAAAATTTCAATTTAGCATCTGTATTGTGAATTTTTAATGCCTACGCGAGGTGGATTGGGGCCATTCTTGACATAAAATCGCCCCAGTATCAATGCATAGTCACCTACCCTTCAAGCATTGATTGGTTCGTAGACTGTAGCAGCTGCCTAAAGCCCACAGCCTTAGATTACAACCTAACCCGTGTCTGCCACCAGTGTACAAATGTTCTACATCACTTCTAATCTTCGAACTGACAGTAGTGACTATAAATTAGCAAAAAAATGGCTGATGTAAAACGTTTCAAAAGGGCCATCCTGAAAATGTCTTTCTACAGAGTCCATTACCTGATATCCCCAGCTGTGATGAAACGGAAAAGCGTAACTGCCAGTACTGTGAGCCAAGAACACGGATGGCGCAAGGGTTATTTATTCAGGAAACCAACACATGGGTTATGCGTTTCAACATGACAACAAACAAAACACTCATCTGCGTACGGTACTGGTCCCAGAACGTCACGGTTGCCACAGACGCAAATGCCCGATTTCTCTGTGTACCGAGAACCACTTCATGCCTTGACGCACTCCGACGTTTCTTCTTGTCTTTTTCCTGCGGCCACTTCAATGTCGACATCCGTGCTCTTGCCCCACTACTGAATAGTGAGTAGTATAGTGCGGTCGTTCGTCTTCACTACACTAGTTCACATAAAAAAAACTGAGGTTGAAAGCTATTTCTAGCTTTCTAAATGGAGCAGGCGAGCGGGTTGATCTTTACAAATGGCTAATGTTGCATTCAGCTTGGTTGCTTGTGAAATACTGATAACCCACTAACAAGACCCACAAATGTGTACAACACAGAGTGCAGAAAATATGCATATATTTGCAGTGGACAAATTGCGCGCGGAAATTAAATGCCAGAAATAATACAGGTCCAAGGCAAGTTGCGAAATCTCATCGAGATATTTTGAAATATCAGCTCATGATTGGAATATTCTGATGGCGTTAGTTTTGAAACTGATGCCTAAATTGTTCTGGTAATCAGGCTAAGGGCTGAAAATAGACGAAGGTTTAATTTCAGCGACCATCTTGTTTTCGAAGGTCGAAGATGCGTGAATGAACGCGATAGTCATGACCTAACACGGCTACTGCTTTTATTCGATTTAATGGGCATCCAGCTGTCGCTGGATGTGTTACACAAATAAAGTCAAAACTATCTTTTTCCGCTCCCCTCCACAAAAAATAGAGTCCGGAACCAACTTATCGTATTGATTATATCGATTCATTTCTGTCGTTACACGCCAGTGTGGACATTAGTAATGCAAACGGAATGTTAATTTACCTTTGTAATATTCATCAATGATCCGCATCTATCAGACCAACGAATTAGGCCGAGTTCCACTTGTCCTAAATAGCTCCAGCTTTGGAATTGGTTTACCTGAGCTGAAAAGACGAAACGTCACGAACAAGTACTGTTGCAAATTGCATATAAGATGTTATCTACTGGAGGTATTATGTTTGTTTGTTTGTACCTCGCAAGAATTATTCACTTAGGTATCAGCATTCAACATTTCATTTTGGTAGAGGAAGTCGTATTGTACACACTCACCCGAGCTCCGGAACTTTAAGAGTGGTGACCGGAAAAATGTGTTTACGAGTAAAGGCTCTAGACATACCGAGAAACATCAAGTAGCGTTGAAGCATGTGACAAACAACTTCATATGTTTTTCAGGCAAATGTGAGTTAAACGAAAATGAAACATGTGTTCCTTATAATATGCGGTATAGTATATTGACTGAATGAGCGTTTCCTTCAGGTCTATATGCAAACAGTAGGCTAAATGTAACACAGATCTCATTCTGGTGCGGTTCGAAATTGGTATATCTCAAATGTCTGGAAAGTCCTGTTAGAATCTGCGATACGTTGACATATTTTAACCTGGGAAGTCAAACCTTGTACGTGTACGTAAAAATAGCACCCAGAATGGAAGCGTACACTGAAAACGTGAATGTAACCCAGAGATAAGGTCACTCAGTAAAATGCCTGTAGCTGAAGACGTAAAGATTTTGGTGAGACGTTTGTTTTACACACAGTCTCATAGTTGATTGCATCTGCATTACCCGCTTTGTAACAGAGGGTTGTGAAGTTCAATACTTATTAAACTACTCTTTTCAAGTAAACGATTCTCAGGTTTTTGCGTTTGAAAGTTCACCTCCGGTTGCATATACATTGCCTATAAAGAAGCTCTTTTTGCTCTAAACTGGTCTCCACAAGCGGCCTTGTGTGCAAGTTATTCCTTTAAAGAAGGTTAATATAATTTAAAGGCCGAAATTTCTATAGACGGCATAAATATGTCGATGCAGTGTTCTATTGGAGGTTGAACTTATCATTGTACATCCGTTCGCCAAAAAGATTGAAGATGCTTTCGAAGGTGTTGGTGTAAGACATTAGTTCGTGCCTACCCTCCGGCTTGACAAGTTTACTAGCCTGTGAGAAAAAAATCTTGCGCAGAATGTCAGAGACTCTTTACCAGCTTTCGGTGCAGGGAACTACTCTTGTACCTTCAGTACTGGTATACTTCCCGGAGCATAGACTCATCAGAATGGAGAAAACAGACATTCTATGGACAGTGAATGTGCTATGCTTATACCTCCAGTCAGTTAGTACAATCTGACCGCATCGTGACTAGCAACCGTTGCCCACGTTTCTCACTTTCACGTTTGCAGATAACCTGTAAAAACCCAATCAGCCTAATGACAATCTGAGCCAAAGAAAACAAGATGTCCGGATAACCATCTGGATACTGAAGATAAGCTGGACAAACACCTGCGTGGATCTGTAATAACAGACTGATTTGTTCAACACCGGACCAGTTGTTATATAGCTTTTCCTTTCACGTATGTCATAGCTAGTAACCAGTGAGTAATGGCAAATACTATAATTCCATTACAGTTTTATAAATACATTTTCGTCTACCTATGTATTTCATCTGTCGTTATTCGCGTTTCGCCAACGGAAACTGAGGACACATTCCGTATGTTCCATATAGCAAATCACCTAGTCAATTAGTTATTTGAGGTGATGATCACTGTACACGCTAACTACATAACTGTGCTTGAAAAGAGAAGAGATTTTCAAAGTGTGTATTGCAAGTACGCCGTTCTTTCGTTGCTAAAGCAAAGTTGAGTTAAATAGGTGAAGTTAATGAGTTTTTTAGCCACACTAACTTGGCTACTGGTGTTAACGACGGATAAGTTTGGTAGACGATATGAACACAGATGAAGCTATTCGGTGTTTGCAACAAGGGACAAGTGTCGCGTTTGTAATTGCCGTGAACTAAAACCAATCTGCCTGTTATCGTTTTCTGTTCCTTCGAGGAGAGTTGCCAATGTCAAGAAAACCTCTGCAGTTGAACTGGCATTTGAACCGGCCTATACAAAATCCACGACCGATTACAGATCGGGGGTTATGTGACAACGGAGAAACAGAACCGAGGATTAGAATGGCATATTAATGGCTAGAATAAGTTTAAGGTTTATCAGAAGGTTGCAAACTCGGGAATACGTGTAGTTTCATTAAGATCATACAGATGTAGAATAGGGTTGCACCTGTAGTGGATGTTGAATAGAGTAAGCCGGCTGGAATGTCGCTAGCTTTCTATAGCTTAGTAGAACCTCAGAATTTACTGCTGCGTCATTGTACGTACAACTTGGAGATTATGATTAATCTGGGCTATTTTCACCCCGCGTCCGTTTTAATTCAAATCGTGTGATCCGTTTTGCTGTATTGTTTAACGGTGTAATTTGATTTTCGTTGATTTAGATGCTGCAATTTGTCAACAGATTTATGCGTAACTAAAAATAAACATAATTTCAAAGTGGAGGTTCTCTATTCAGCGTACAAGCAGCTAAGTGTGAACCCGGCAAATAAACAATATCCAAAGGAGCCCGGAGGTCTTTATGAACTTATGTAAGAACATATCTGATCAGTAAGTAATACATGACGATCGTGTGTGAAACTTTGGATAATAGATTTGGCCCATGCTGGACTTCCAGCTTAGAGAACACAGACGCTTAATTTCTTAGTTTGTTCACAAGGTTTGTTGCATCTCAGGTCGTGCAAAACTGTATACTTCCTTTTTCTGGAATCTGTCAAACTGTGATTGAGAAACGTGCTGAGTTTTGTATATACCAAGCTTTTTTCCGGAATGTTGGCACAAAGTTTCGCGTCGAGGGAATTTGGTTTAACCTGACAGTACGTATGTTTGTTATGTTGAATACCATATACGATCGATTCATACCACAGTTGATTAAGATCACGTGGCCTACGAATAGTCATGGTAGTCATTGATGAAACGGATGTGAATATGGATCGATGGGAAAATATGTCAGGTTCTGCTCATTCCCGTTCAGTGGTATTGAGCATGAAACTGACTGTCTAGCTTACAACTCCTAGAGCACATGCGACCGGCTATGAGCTAAGGTCCGGTGAGGGCAGAGAAGGGGATCGGAAGGTGTGCGATTTCACTGTGGTACAGACAGAAGAATCGAGATGGGGGCTGATTGGGAATTGGTAGTGGTGGCCAATCAAAATCGAGATGGTGAGAGATGTTTGTGTCTCAGTGTCAGAGGTACGATTACTTTTGAAAACTAGAGGATTGATTTTTCTTAGGGAATATCAGAGACTTTTATCGTTTGGAAACAACAGATGTGAGTGGTTTCTTTTTGGTATATTGCAGTTCACGTCAAGTATAGCTGAGTTTTTAAATGTATACTAAATTAGTGGTACTTTTCTGTGCCGTTTGGACAAATGCAAACAGCTCTGTATTAAACAGCATATTGAAATTAAGTGAAGAATTTTCCATTCACGATTGTTGGTGTTTTTCTGGTCGGTTGGATTTCTGCTAGTTAGTTCGTATCTAAAACCGTGATTTGAACTCCACCGATTTAAGATCCGGTTTGTTTAGTAATTTGAACAGTATATGCACAACAATTTTAAATCCGGGTGTTTGATCGTTTTTCAATATAAATCGGGTAGTACGCTCTTCTTCTAGAAACATGTCTGCGTTTTTGAGGTTGATGTTCGGCGAGCAAGTCATGTTAACCAACGGCTTTGCAACCACACGTCATTCCGCCGATGAGATACTCTTAATCCAACTGAAGTGAAGTATTTGTCTTCTCCAGTTATTGCACCACAGTGAGATCGTTGGAGCTCACCAGAGCAAGAAACTGGACATCATTAGCACTCGCCGCAAGTCCTGTGGGCTGAGCTGAACTGAAGTGAACTAATCCACTTTGTTTCTTAATCCAACTACGCTCTAACACTTCGATAGATCCAGTATTATCCTAACTCACCGGGGATAGGGATAGGGTTAATCGATACCTTTCTCAACTTGCTTGCATCATTCGGATGCGGTCACCTCAGGCGTCCAGTTTGAACCAAGACTCATCATTACAAACTACACTGGCTTGTCGTTTAATTGACCAGATTGACAGTCCTACAGGTCGCGACCACGTTGAACATGAGAAAATTCTTTTACTGATAATTCCTCTCCCTTTCAAGGCTTCATCTGTAAGACTGCATGAAGTTAATTGTTTCGGCGGTCTAGTATTGAACATTAGCTACTGGAATCATATAGGTAGGTTTATTACATTTTTCTTTAACCATGGAAGAGGAACTCAGTCAACTAATCGAATTGGTCAGTACTCACGATTCACATCAACTAAACTGATACTTCTCACGCTAGAGTATGTTGCTCGGCTTCATCCACTGTTGGGACACACAAATGGGCGTGAACCGAAATTAAACCAGGAAAGACGGAAAACACTTAGATGAGAGTTAGATTAAACATCATCATGTTTTCTACCATGGACGTGAAGCAGCTACGGCAATGTAAACAGTCTGTCATCTTCACATTATACAAGCGACGTCATTTGAAGAGGTGACTTATAGTGTAGGTAAACAGCTCCAAAATTGAAGAGGAAAACCTCTGTACTATAAAGTTTTATTGAGTTTGTAAACCTACATTGGTCAAACCAGCAACCGTCGTTTCAGTTAATTACAGAGGAGGACAGTTATGAGTGAGTTGGTACATACAATCTCAAGATGTTCTTACCCCACTTTGAATTACCGTCAGCACTAGGTAGGTGAACATATTGTTACTGCTTTATTCGGAAGAGTGGATGTGAAAAACATACAGTGACCGTGATGTGAAGCATTGGATGCAGGGTGACACTTCTCATGATCGAAATAAATGCTGATACAACAATCTTAAATCGGTGAACCTCTTACTAGGAATTCCGTGCCATTGATTGTTAAACACCGCATGATAACAGGTTAACAAACTGTTCCACACGACTCGTTCAAAATATCGCTACGCAATCAGAAGCCCAAAGCTACTGGCCTTTATCAAAGCTATTTTGATCAGAAATCACCAGCCGACGCTATGTACACAAAAGTGGTTGAAGCAACCCATCCGTTTGCCAGGTGTTGATGACATAATATTTGGTCTGGATGTGTCCATACTCTTACCGTCTCCAATCGTCTGGCGTTTTACGTCTACAACTAATGGGAGAAAAGGAAATGTTAACACATCTCAACATATGTCTTCTTTCTGCACTGATGATCTTGTTGTCGAATTTGCGCTCACGAATTCATCTAAACAACTTTCGTCCGCTTTAGCTGAAGTCTAATGTATCGCAGTCGTAGGATCTGGTTTAGTGTATAACGTTTATTTTGCCAGTGCGTTAGAATTGTTCCATTGGTATATAATTTAAATTCACTGGACGAGTCCACAAACAAGGCAGAGAAGCTCTGTTAGTTTCATCCACATCTGGGTTCATCTACGATTCACTTGTGCTGGATTTGAAAAACATCACGTCATCGAAGACCAAATCAAAAATGTGAATACGACGCGTTAATGACATATCCGTAATCAGTAGACGCCCAGTGGTCGAAGACTCATACAAGCTACGTAACAACAGTATGAACTATATTAATCTTACAACAGAGATTTAAATCGATGGCACACAGCCTTTTCTGGATGTACTACTCAGCCGGAAACCTGATGGAACAACGGAGACTTCTGCTCACATAACAGATACATCTAAAGGCCAAACCCATCAGCTTTTAAAACATCCAACAACCTTGTCATAGAAGATATAGCATTCGAACTCTGTTTAAAAAAGCTGTGCCGTGGAGCTTTGAATGAAAGAATAGACGAATATCCTGAGCGTTTTGTCAGAAGAATTGTGATGCAGAAGGTAAGAAACCCAAATTCCATAGATCCACTGACAAAACAGTCCGTTTTACCATAGATCAAGCTCATATAAGAAATAATCTCGAGATCTCTATGAGCACATAGTTCCATGCTAGCACACAAACTAACGACCATGTTACGAAGGGCACGCACAAAATCAAGGAACAACTCTACCCAGTGACTGAAAAGGTTATGCACAAATAGTGTGACGATGGCATACACACAAAACCAGGCAAAGCAGATGAAAATAACCCGCATGAAGTAAGTGAACACAAGGTGGTCATCAGGGGACACAATCAATTTTCGTCAACCCCCATCCACAAGGATCAAATCGGACATATATTGAACGTGAATGCCGCGCAAAGTTTTACTCAAGCAAACCCTATACATACAACAGAATTCCTCGAAGCCCAGTGATAGTCAAATGGGTTGATAAAAACATTACTGGACAAAAACTGACGGCCAATGTGAGCTGAAGACTCTAGGATATGTAAACATGTCCAAAAGTCAGCACAGTAGAACGTAGTAGCCTGAACAGATCGGATTCGATGATCGAAGCTAGGCAATCAATAACCTTTCAGATGGAATTTTAACATCAAAGAGCAGACAGACACAATCAAGGAAAAGTGTGAACCAACCAGATTTCATGCAAAAGTTCACAGAAAACAGTTAGTGGTCAATCAGACTCGAGTTGGAAATTCAAAACCCTAGTAGGTAACCGATCCCTCTGTAGATCAGAAGATTAGAAAAACAACAGAAAACAACTAATCGGAATTCCCATCAAAAGGTCGGAAGCAACGGGAGGTAAACAGTCGGAATTCAGATTAAAAGATCAGTTGACTTACATATAAAACAGCGTGCAGTTAGCAAAATTCATTAATAGCCACGCTTAATTTTACAGTCTCAATCCCTACGCACTGTTGACGTCATCTCGGCGGGTGATGGAAGATACTACGTTAGTAACCTAGATGTCAAATGCAAAGAACAACGGAAAAACTAAATCATCAACTCCAGTTACCAACCCCACCACTATCTCAACAATCTGCAACCAACTTTTGTTAAATGTCACACATCGGCCTCAATAACTTCGCCCAATAATCCACAGTGAAGATCGGAAAATATTAACAGGCTTTGACTGATTTTTAGAAAAGTTAGAAAAATTTTATCTTGTGTTTAATTTAATCCAGTTAGTCTCAAAGTTTCGTTGTTTGGCTACCAGGAACTTTAGGAGGATTGTCTAATCGTTGCAGGCTACACAGTGTAAACTGAACAGTTTAAAACTGACAGAATGGTCAAATGTTCTGGTCGTGGCCTCGGTCTACCGGAATTGTTTTGTTTTGTTTATCCTCTCATTTTGTGCTCTCTTGTTACTTTTAACTCTACAGACTGCGACTCATTCCGTCTCTCTTCCTTTGAATAGTTGAACAGTCGTAAATTTAGTTCCTACGTGTTACCAACAGTATTGATACAACTGAAAACGACCAGATTATTTAACGTCTGGTAAATCACAAAAGTGCTATCAAGAATTTCTGCGTCCAATGTGACAATTTCGCTGTGACCTATCACTACACAGAAAATATTGTCACCAGACAAGGATATCAACAATGTTTTTGATTGTAAGCACTAGGGATGTTTTCATAACGTTGACGTCCTGTAAGCAAAATGAAACAATCCATATGAACGATAAGTCACAAGGCCATCCTATGAATATTAACGGCCCAACATTACATATAGCCCATTCATCTGAAGCTCATTATTGCTGACGCATTGCATCGTTCATGCCTACCACTGTAATTCTGAAGGAGGTTGACATAAAATAAATGCATTGAGATCTGTTATGCTCTAGGCTCAATTCCAGCAGGTGAGGAGACATGATCAGATTTTCGAGTGATCTGGCTTTTCCACAACCGTGAATTTTGACAACCGCATTTACTCTTCCTGAAGCAATTAACTCCTTCTTGCATTACTTTCGAGCGTCCAATTTTGTATTGGTCCTGTTGTGGTTCAGAAAATTAGCATACTGATAAATTATGTTTTTGTTGTTGTTGAAAACGACTAAGCGTCAACGAGATGTTGTATTGACCTCGTTAACCTTACACGCTTCTTTCACCTCTTATTATAACGAGGGTTTATTGTTGGCTGTTCTTCTCGTCTGCGCTATAGATGGTTGTACCATTGTACCGACGTTTCCTCAGGACCACATTCTTGTTCCTCTTCGAACGTATACGTGTATTTGTGGATGGAAATTGAAATAACGTAATTGACCCATCATCCCCTCGGCACCCAAATTACAACTGGAGGCTCCAGTGTGTTTTTCCTTACATTATCGGTCTTTGTTCTAATAGTTACAGGTCAAGGTGAAATGATACGAAGAATCTACTTCTATTTTTATCGTTCCCTCTGAGATCTTACAATCCGACTTGTTGATTGTCATTCAGTTTTCTTACCATCCTCTTGGTTTTTGAGCATAATTGTGCATATTCTAGGCGTAAAGTTTGTCTTTTTCAAATCACTCCACAAAACAAAGATGACGGTCAGTTAATCATTTCTCGCCTATCGAACTTACGGGCGTTTCGTTTTAAGGTGTGCTTTGGAGTGCGTTCGGGTCAAGCTCACTCCGAAGACAGTAAATGAAACTACCTCTTCTGTTGTTTTTTACAGTCAAACCGCCAAGGTTATTGTGTTGAGTAATGAGAGTACCATAGTGATTTATGGGTAGAGGACAAGCCTAGAGCACAACAGATGCAACTGAGACCAAACTTGGGATATAGTTTACCAAAATATAAAACAAGATCTAACCCTATACTATAAAAGCAGTCAAAAATATCTGCTCCTCCGTTTTTCTGTTGCAACGATTGTAGCGTGCATTTTGATTTCTTTGGTTTCTACTGAGCCACATTTTCTGACAAAATGTCGTTTCAATTGAATGAACTTTTTGGGTGCTGTGAACTTCAAAGGGTTACTCATCCGAAAGCGGTAAACTCAGTCTACACGGTTCTCCATCGTTGTCTTAGTTTCATTAAGAACTTGTGTTCAAGAAACTTTTTGGGTGCTGTGAACTTCAAAGGGTTACTCATCCGAAAACCGTAAACTGAGTCTACACAGTTCTCCATAGATGGCTTAGTTTCATTAATGAATTTGTGTCTCTGGAGCATGCAGTGCAACGTGTGTTTGGTTGCGTGTGATGTACCGTCTAGTCGCACTGGCTCGGCATAAGGGGTTCAACCCCGTGGCGTCTAAGTGCATGGGATGGCCTGTTAGGCAAGTCGCGGCTGTGAGGAACGTCTGTTGTAGTACGGATTAATGACAGGCATTCGTAAAGGGCCACCCACCCAGGTGGTCGTTGTGGGAAGGCAAGCGCACGTGCACAATAATGCAGTGGCTAAGAAACGAAAGGTGTGCACTTGTAGTGCCTGATTCACGGGGACTGAGAGCTCGTAAACTGCAGATTTTGTTAGACTGTGTAGGTACTCACATATATGTCTCCATCCGATTTTGATGCGTCTGTATCATCATTTGACTCTTTCTAATGACTTTCTGGTTAGCAACTATCTGTCGAATATTCGGGGTAGGTTTAGACGAAGAAATTAATTTGTAGGACAATTTTGAACAAGAAATGTCCGGTTGACTTGGACCTTTCTGCTTGATCTCATTAGAAACATCAAGAACATTCTAATTATAATAATACTTTAACGCTGGAGGGTTTACTTCTGTCGTACATACGCGTGGTAAACCAACTGAAATAATTTAACTATTCTAGGAGTTTCAGGTCTTGCGAAGCTCCAGTGTTTATTGCGAAATTCCAGTAGCGATCGGACACTTTTATCTGGCCGAGAGTTGACCAAGTTCGGTTCTTAATTTTCGAGAAATGAACGGTGTCTTGAATAAAAAGAGTGTCATACGTTTAAAAGCGAAGTTGTTTTCATTCACGTTTTCACCAAATGTGATAACTTAGCTGATAGGGACATACGAATGCTTGTGAGTAGTTCAAAATTTCACTTGAAAACACTCGTCTCATGACCTGATCGTCTTTCCTGGAACAGAAATTTCATTTGTGCAAGATTTTGAGCATTGGCTTACTTAATGTAATGCAACAGTAACTGCCAATCAGTCTGTCCGAAACAACTGCATACTCTGGCAAATAATTGACTCCTCCACATGTCGGCGTATTAAAATCGCCTCTAGCTAATCTCTGGTCAGCTTTAGATGATGAAAATTCACTTGGGCAGACACCGTTTCCTTTGAAGTTAGTAAATGCTACGCAACTGTTTCAAGGTCGCTACAGAACAAGATTAGATTGCAATACTAGCTGTGAACACAATAGCCAGAAGACAAATTACGACATGAATTCACTTCGCACACTCTCATCAGTCGTAAACTGGCATGGAAACAAAGTGAACAAGAATTAAATTAAACGATTAAAGTACAAATCGGGCTGGATCGTGATTGGTACTCACGGCTAAACCCACGGTAAACAAAGGTTGACAGTCAGTTGTTTTTGTGCGCATAGGAACCGGCTGTTGACGGCTGATCAAGCAATGCATCGATGTACTTGATAGTTTATGAGCTGTTAGTGTGTAATATTTATGTGATATTGACATTGTGACCTGTAGTCGATAAGTGCCTTGCAATGGATGAAGCGGCGTTTCGTCCTCGCTGAGTGTCACTCATTGGCGGGTTAGTCAGTGCAACTCTCAACCAATTTGGGATGTGCTCCTTGGCCCTGGTTTTAAGCATCCTTTCTGTTCTACCAATGTATGTTTCCGCAACTGCAGGAAAACTGATAGATACAATGGCTGGTAGAAAACATAGGGATTTGCTTTTTGACCGGGAGTAGAGGTAACCTAGTCGTTTGTGAGAGCAGGACAAGCTTTGCTGCATTATACACACATTTCAACGTGGCATTGGTTATCTCCCCAAAGGTGTTCATCAGACTATCACATTTGAGGGGAGTTTGATGTAGACAGTTTTTTTTAGGATAGTTTCACAATTGCATTTTCCGCAGGAGTAAGTTTACTCCATTTCCGGATGAAACGTTCCGGGAAACTGTTAGCATGAATTGTTTCATGTAACACCGTTTGCTCAGCTTGTAATTTATCCTGGGAGCGTACTCTTGACGCTCTCGTAAAACGGTGTACGTACTAGTGACCTTTTGTATGCAACAGGAGCAAAACTCATGAAGTTCATGTATTGTCCCGTCCATGTTGGTTTACGGTACACTGAACGTTCGATAGATCCGTCTAAATGGCGTCTACCCAAGATGTTCAAGTAGGGCAAACACACGATGTTTGATGGACCTGTGAAAGATAATTTTGAGAGAAAACAGCTCAATTCATTTCACTATTTTGTTTTCCATGTTCAATTTTCGGGGCGTACTCATAAAGACATGTTTTAAATTTGTTACGGTAGCTTTTCATACGAAAACGGTTTTTGATTTTTACATTCATGGTACTTCTGTGCGTACCCAGTTCTGTTATCATTTGATGTAAACTGGTGGCGCTTATCCTTTACAGATGGGGTGCGTTCAGCGTTAGACTAAATATTTTTAAGTTGGTTAATTCTGACTGTGGTACTGTTTATGGAGAAAGAGAATGCTGATACAAAGCCTCAGTGTTCATGTGTGGCGGTTCATTTGGACTGAGACAACATGAGATTAGTCAGATAGCTTGTGCTGGAGTGACTGAGTAGAACTACTTTTAGTGCAGGCTGTACAGTTTATTCAAAACAACGGCTAGTCAAGATCCCCTGAGTCGCTCTGAGAACACTGACGTTAGTACATTTCCATTTAATGAATTTATCGATGACCTTCCTTGGAACCAGTTTTAAAGCCACCACACCTTTACCTACTGATGAGTTAAACAAAAAACCGTCACCTAAAAGGTCTTTAAAACCGCCTAATGCAATATCACAATTTTTGAACAATTTACCAGCGATCGATATTTGTAATTGTTGGTTTTACTTTATTTCTAACCTGGATATTAGTTCATTAATGAGACAGTGATGAGTCTGCCTACGAGTTTAGGCGCTGATTCCGGTCAAGTTTGAGTGACGTGAAAATGTTTACCAACCAGTTTTTCAGATAACTGATTATAAATCGTTTAAAAAGACAACATCTTTCATAATTCCAGAACAACTTGTGAACAATCGGTAATTTGTTTTATTGGCGACGTCTCACTTTTGATACAGAAACTTCCTCTGACTAAAATATATTATTGTTCTGAATATCTACCGTTTTAACGTGTAACCGATGCATCTGCTGAGCAAGTTATTGAAACTAAAAACGGACAATTACCGTCTATTTGGCCGAAGACATCAGATTGGTGATGAAACACATTCAGTGTTATTGGTACCCTTTAACGTTGACGAGTAGTCAATAAAAAGATAAGGACGGCTAATGCATTTTTACGCGAATATACAAATAGATTGAAAACCACTTCTAACTGACGGCAACTCTCGCATTCCGGAAGACAGGTTAACTATTTTTTTTTCGAAGATAAGCACTATAGTCACATTTTTCGCTCACTAAGACTCATCATCGTCGTGGTTTGAAGTCCATCTAGTGTTCTGTTGGAGCCATCGTGACGATTCAAACGCCACTTACCTTAGATCAGGCACAGCTGAGTTGTCCTATCCAAATCGCGGAGAAGTTGGCTTGTGAGTACTGCCTGTGTTGGTGTGTCACCAACTACAAGATACAAAGTAACGGTTCCGCTGATTTTACTCTCTGCTCTACGAAAAAGTATTTGCTTTATTGAAGAGCCGTGTGGAAAGTGAATTTCGATTTCACTGCTTCTTTTCTTGTCCATCTGAATGTGAACGCTGGGGTCAACTGTGCATGTTTTCCAGAGTGTATCAGCGGGATACTACACTAACATGCTGGTGATATCCACTAAATCCGACATTCACCTACTGGAATTTAAATGCTTTAGTGGATTGAGCAGCAACAAGAAAATACCTGCAGATAAGCAGAATATTCAGTTGCTTACATCATGCTGAGCAGTTCGGTGTAACAGAAATCAGCCATCATGCCAAGTTTAATACTCAAGGGCTTAACGAGTCATATATTGAAAACCATCTAAATAATACGCTGTATTATCCGTTTCTCGATTTATTGTCCTTTAGCAATAATTCCCGAATGAATGTGCGTGGATTTTTCAAGAATGTTTTAAGCAATGAGCCCGACGCGGCCAACTCACAGACAGTACCTGAGGTACCAAAAACAGGAGCTGCATCCGGAATGACCAGCTTTTTATCCGGTACTTCACGGTTTTTGGATTCTGTACAAACAAAGAAGAACGGACTCATAAATGATTTATCCAATAAGCTGAGCTCAATCAAGCTACCGGGAGATCAAAGTGACACGGGGACTCAGGGAAAAAAGCGAAAGAAACGTTCAGCATCCAACGGTCAGGGAAACAGCGAGGAGGAAGAAAGTTCTGCGAGCGAGTACGGAGACGATGGAGACCGTCCGATGTATGCGGAACAACCACCTGTGGAACGACGTGTATCTGTAGACAGCGTGGCCAGTCTAACGGAGGATGAGGTGGAGCAGTGGAAATCGGAAATCAATAAACTCGTCAGTTCTATATTTGAACAAAGGTGAGATTTACTGTTTGGGATTAATATGCATATTATAGACAGTTTCCACGACTGTCTGTTTATCGCCCAAAATATGTTCCGTTCAGGTTTTCGGGTACTAACTACCGCTGTTAGCGAATTTGTGGACATTGGAGAACAAAGCCGGTTATAAACTATCCGCTTGTAAAAATGAGTTGAGATTAGTAAATTTCATTTGCAATCGACCTAATTGGTGCAACACAGACAGCCTAATTGAAAAGATCCCTATGAACTTAATGGCTTAAAACATGCTGCTTTTCTTTCAGTCAAATTTTGTCGTCCACTTTCCTTGCCACATTTTGCCGATCCAAATATTGTCAGTTTTGGCAGTCTGGCACAAAATAAGCACCACTGGCCTGGTGCCTCTATCCGATATTGTTCTTCCGTATCTACGTACAGATCTGTGGAGATGGTCAATAACTTCATTACTCAGAATTGTCGATTGTCTGGAAAATGTCCTACATTATCCATCGTAATCACTTGCTCATACTGGATTCCCGTCGATTATCATCCATGTCCACCATTTCTTCGTTTGCTTTCCAAACTATTATTGCCTACACACTTATCATCGGCATCAAATTTTGTCCCTTATATACCACGTATCAGCTTCTGTGGGTGTGGGAGACCTGTCGTAAGTAGCCGCAGTTACAGAGGTTGTTCCTGAATCAACCGTGGCCTAGCGGACTGCTTACGTCAAAACAATATGGCAGTGATCAACTGGTTTAGTTTGCTGTCAAGTTTAAAGTGAACATTTATCATGTATTCATGAACGATGCAGTTGACACTCGTCGTGTAAGAAAGAAAGGTAGACGTGAGTGATAAACTTTGGACAATGCTGACAAATGGTTGGGTGAGAAAAAATGAACGTCAGTGAAACCTGTTGAACGGTATTGAAGTACACTGTCTCCTGGTGTGCCAGCTTCTGCATTAGGCTAAGGCCATATCCTTTGCTCACACAACTGCCTATATGTGTAATTCGGCTTTCCAGCGTTGAATGACGTGACACGTTTGTTTTCTTCAAAATTCACCCGATAATTGAGTTTTTGTCAGAAAGTCTGCGAAATAAATTATTTCAGCAGTTAAATTGAGTAACGCAATCAATATACCGAGCTGCGTTGACAAAAGCCAGGTAATCAAACATAGCGAGTTCATGATTTCCGATGTTCTTCCCGACACAGGCTGTTTTGAAAGCAGAAACGTACAGTAGGGGCAGTTGAAACACCGATTTCTGCTCATTCTAGTGTCACTCAGACCGAAAACAAACAATGGTAGATGACGTAAAAACATTCTCGGTTTGCTGAATGAAGTAGTGACGTGGTTTTCCACCGACAAAGTATATGCTTCGCAAAAAGTGTTGGAAAACCGCACAGATGTAGTAGAAGTCAGCGTTTTGATAACACCATTTTCAATGAAACCTTCAATATACTGGATTGTGAAATATTATCTTCGGTAATTAACCAGGAAAAACCGAATTTCTATTATTTCGAAGTAATCTTGAAAAAGTGCGAAATATCACAACCAAATGGTTAAAACCAAATCAATTATCCAAATTACTGCGAAGTACTTTGAAGTGTATTATTCCTGCTTTCTAAGTTTTTCACACTTGGAGATTCTCCCCACCATTCGTGATATCACGACTCATTAACACATTGTTATGCTCTACAAATTTGTTTTGAACTGGCAAGTTTCAGTAGAATGTAATGAATTAGCGAAAATTACAAAATGATTGGAAGGTCGTGAGCCAAGTTAACAAGATAATTACACATTATCTTCATCCTATGCAAAATCAAATGTCAGTTATAAGTTTCACTGATTCACTTATTTTACCTGTCATGCCACTTGTTAAATAACTTTGAGCGCTGTCTATTGTGCCTGAGTTTTATGTCCTGTCAAATACATTTTCTCCAAAATAAGTTGATGATTTCACAATTGAAGTTCTACGTTTGGTCTTTTCGTTCATCCATTAAAAACCGCATATATTCCTCTCCAGCGTATCACAGTGTTCGTCATAGATTTCCTAATATTGAATCGAGTTTACGGTAACCTGTTTGTAATCATCAGATTGTTTGCAAACTAAGGCGTTATTTTGCATCGCTGTTCCACGAGTCTGTTCATCCCAAATGGGCTAACTTTTTTTATCTCATTGGTCGATCGCATTTCCTCTGACAAGTCTGCCAACAGGCCTCTCATTATTTTGTCTTATGAGCTTCACCAAATGGACTGCTTTAGTAACACTAGACGCCGTTTCACATCTCTCTTTGAGCAGACAGTTGTTTATAGGACGTTAGCTGTTCATTTACTCACAAGTTATCTGTGCAAAGGACACACGGAGGATTAAATGATGTAAATGAAGTATTAACCGGCAGATAATATAAAAGTTTTTTGGTGCATTCGCTTTCCGTGAAACACAATCAACTTATAAGTTGTGAACTCAGCTGCTGTTGAACATTTTGTACAAACATGATGTATATTGTCTGAATGCCCACAAATCTGTTGTGGATAAAGTAAACTGTACGTTTTTCCGACGAACGTTGAGTGACGCACGTATAACCAACGACGCCAAATATCAAAACCAAGTCAAGTCGCTGGAAACGTGGTACTATTGACATAAACGGTGTGATCAATCTCAGTTCGTTTGTGTTCGGGGAATAACATACAATGTCTGGCCGCATTAGACTGTCAACGCTCCGAAGGCACGGCAGCTTCAAGCACAGGTGACCAACCGGCAAGAACGAACCAACGAAATGCGATGTGTGTCTAAATAGCCGGCCTCGGGCAGACCGATTAGTTGATGACAGTTTCACGGCGGCCCATAAGAAGGCCGTATTCACAGGGCTGGGAAGGGTGCGATTGATAGATAACAATTGATTACTGATGAGTAGTAGGGGATTTTGATTTTCATATAGATTGAACATCACCCACAATTGATCGCAGCTGTCGCATTCCCATAGACTTTCCAGTCGGCCCCTTTCGAAAAGAAGCACTAGACTCGAGTTTCGCTCTCATTAGAGCTCGTCAGTAGTGCATATCCTTGCCACTGCCGGGACTAGAACTCCGGCCACGCTTTCATGAGGCAACCGTGTTTACCACTGCGCCATTGACCTCACATTAGGCACGACCGAATTATCATATGTGAACGCTCAACCACTTTCGCTTGTGAGTAATGATCAGGTTGCCCGATCGTCTCGAGAGGAGACACAGAAAAACATGCTGCTTTTTTTCAGTCAAATTTTGTCGTCCACTTTCCTTGCCACATTTTGCCGATCCAAATATTGTCAGTTTTGGCAGTCTGGCACAAAATAAGCACCACTGGCCTGGTGCCTCTATCCGATATTGTTCTTCCGTATCTACGTACAGATCTGTGGAGATGGTCAATAACTTCATTACTCAGAATTGTCGATTGTCTGGAAAATGTCCTACATTATCCATCGTAATCACTTGCTCATACTGGATTCCCGTCGATTATCATCCATGTCCACCATTTCTTCGTTTGCTTTCCAAACTATTATTGCCTACACACTTATCATCGGCACCAAATTTTGTCCCTTATATACACATGTCAGCTTCTGTGGGTGTGGGAGACCTGTCGTAAGTAGCCGCAGTTACAGAGGTTGTTCCTGAATCAACCGTGGCCTAGCGGACTGCTTACGTCAAAACAATATGGCAGTGATCAACTGGTTTAGTTTGCTGTCAAGTTTAAAGTGAACATTTATCATGTATTAATGAACGATGCAGTTGACACTCGTCGTGTAAGAAAGAAAGGTAGACGTGAGTGATAAACTTTGGACAATGCTGACAAATGGTTGGGTGAGAAAAAGGAACGTCAGTGAAACCTGTTGAACGGTATTGAAGTACACTGTCTCCTGGTGTGCCAGCTTCTGCATTAGGCTAAGCCATATCCTTTGCCTCACACAACTGCCTATATGTGTAATTCGGCTTTCCAGCGTTGTATGACGTGACACGTTTGTTTTCTTCAAAATTCACCGCGAAATGATGTTTTGTCAGAAAGTCTCCGAAATATAAATTATTTCAGCAGTTAATTGAGGTAGACGCAATCAATATACGAGCTGGTTGACAAAAGCAAGGTATCAAACATAGCGAGTTCATGATTTCCGATGTTCTTTCCGACACAGGCTGTTTTGAAAGCAGAAACGTACAGTAGGGGCAGTTGAAACACCGATTTCTGCTCATTCTAGTGCCACTCAGACCGAAAACAAACAATGGTAGATGACGTAAAAACATTCTCGGTTTGCTGAATGAAGTAGTGACGTGGTTTTCCACCGACAAAGTATATGCTTCGCAAAAAGTGTTGGAAAACCGCACAGATGTAGTAGAAGTCAGCGTTTTGATAACACCATTTTCAGTAAAACCTTCAATATACTGGATTGTGAAATATTATCTTCGGTAATTAACCAGGAAAAACGGAATTCCTATTATTTCGAAGTAATCTTGAAAAGTGCGAAAAAATATCAACCAAATGGTTAAAACCAAACCATTTATCCAAATTAAACCTGCGAAGTTACTTTGAAAATACCTGTAGATAAGCAGAATATTCAGTTGCTTACATCATGCTGAGCAGTTCGGTGTAACAGAAATCAGCCATCATGCCAAGTTTAATACTCAAGGGCTTAACGAGTCATATATTGAAAACCATCTAAATAATACGCTGTATTATCCGTTTCTCGATTTATTGTCCTTTAGCAATAATTCCCGAATGAATGTGCGTGGATTTTTCAAGAATGTTTTAAGCAATGAGCCCGACGCGGCCAACTCACAGACAGTACCTGAGGTACCAAAAACAGGAGCTGCATCCGGAATGACCAGCTTTTTATCCGGTACTTCACGGTTTTTGGATTCTGTACAAACAAAGAAGAACGGACTCATAAATGATTTATCCAATAAGCTGAGCTCAATCAAGCTACCGGGAGATCAAAGTGACACGGGGACTCAGGGAAAAAAGCGAAAGAAACGTTCAGCATCCAACGGTCAGGGAAACAGCGAGGAGGAAGAAAGTTCTGCGAGCGAGTACGGAGACGATGGAGACCGTCCGATGTATGCGGAACAACCACCTGTGGAACGACGTGTATCTGTAGACAGCGTGGCCAGTCTAACGGAGGATGAGGTGGAGCAGTGGAAATCGGAAATCAATAAACTCGTCAGTTCTATATTTGAACAAAGGTGAGATTTACTGTTTGGGATTAATATGCATATTATAGACAGTTTCCACGACTGTCTGTTTATCGCCCAAAATATGTTCCGTTCAGGTTTTCGGGTACTAACTACCGCTGTTAGCGAATTTGTGGACATTGGAGAACAAAGCCGGTTATAAACTATCCGCTTGTAAAAATGAGTTGAGATTAGTAAATTTCATTGCAATCGACCTAATTGGTGCAAACACAGACCAGCCTAATTGAAAAGATCCCTATGAACTTTGTGGCTTAACACATGAGTTGAGAGATATGGCATTGAACATCACCCACAATTGATCGCAGCTGTCGCATTCCCATAGACTTTCCAGTCGGCCCCTTTCGAAAAGAAGCACTAGACTCGAGTTTCGCTCTCATTAGAGCTCGTCAGTAGTGCATATCCTTGCCACTGCCGGGACTAGAACTCCGGCCACGCTTTCATGAGGCAACCGTGTTTACCACTGCGCCATTGACCTCACATTAGGCACGACCGAATTATCATATGTGAACGCTCAACCACTTTCGCTTGTGAGTAATGATCAGGTTGCCCGATCGTCTCGAGAGGAGACACAGTTACTGTCCTGTTAACTCCAATCGATAACCCTTCGACTATGACCTCTCTCCAAGTTGAAATCACGGAACATTGCTGCGTGGGCAGGTGAGTGAGATTCACTGACTGACGGAGGCGGGCTGAAGAAATCAGTACTTTTAGACGCGGGTTGTGAGAATAACAATAAAAAACATCTTGTTAAACGGGGTCACGGGGAAGTGTGCGATAGGGTCAATCTAAGAGAATTTTGATCTGAAAAATGCTTTAAAAAACTGATACTACGGTTATTTGTTTGAAAGTAATCTGTTTGCTGTTCCAAATGGGTAGTTTTGATTGCCTGTGTTTACAGTAAAGACTGATGTTAATGTACAGTAATGACAAAGTTCGAGAAAATTCGATGTTCGGATGCTTCACTATCTACTTTTGTCCCTGTCTACTCGCAGGCCGATCGGTTCAGAAATGAAAGCTAATTTTCAAAACTTTG
>LOND01000613.1:34286-45734 GCA_014220965.1 Paragonimus kellicotti | reverse complement strand
AAATCATTCTGACAGATCGAGAACTATCAGATGAGAGTGGAAGCAACTATATGCCATGAAAAACGTAGTGCCATGCGCTTATTTGTGCCCCAGATGAGCTTCACGCAAATGCCAAGTCCAGTCCAAGACTTCAAATTTACTCCGATTCGCCGCCGTTCTAATAGAGGGTGATTGAATCAAAGTGCACCACAAACATTGATTCAGCCCCTCTCGCTCAATAAGCCTTATCGAGTAGATTCACCTGCTTTGCATACAGCAGGCAGTGAAAATGTCTCCTGGTACAGTTTTTACATCAACGCAGCTTCGCTGTTTATAAACTGGACGAGCATTGTGACCTCTGTTCTCGGCTGAACTCATTTATAGTAGTGATCATGCATAGCTGGTGTGAAGACTTGTGAAATGGCAAATTGTTGATCTCTGGCATGATAGTGTTTCGTTGTGATGGGAAAAGAGGAAAAGTAGTTGAGGTGTAGCCATTTATTTGGGTTGGCACCTGTCACGTAGTTAACTTTTTTTAAAATTTCACTTGTTTTAGTGATACGACGTTCAGGTGGCTTTCTGCGCACAAGAGTACCGACGCAGCCTTGTACAGCCTTCTGCATGGGATACCATCCTAAGGTTATGCTCAAACATTGGCACAATGATGAACGAAAACAGACGACAAGTCCCATTGGTGGAACTTTTGTGTCCATGTTCTTGATGAACATTTTCGAACTAATTAAGCAACCTGCCTTCGTCGCAGTTAAAGATAAAATTAACAAGAGACCAACTCTG
Source organism: Paragonimus kellicotti (assembly GCA_014220965.1). NCBI lineage: Eukaryota > Metazoa > Platyhelminthes > Trematoda > Plagiorchiida > Troglotrematidae > Paragonimus > Paragonimus kellicotti. The sequence goes on along the minus strand of LOND01000613.1, from coordinate 44,960 downwards.
GCCGCAACTGATGGATGCAAATTAGTCTCTGCAGTCTCTATCTGTTTGAGGACAGCGATCAGTTCAAGTTCTTGCAACACATCGGTGTGGATGTAGACTACCCATCACTTTGAAAAGTTCGGATGTTATTTTTTGTTGAAGTAATCCATCCAAACTTTAGCGTACTTAGTATCTCTGTTAGTTCTAGAGCTGAGGAATTTGGCTATATGATTCGTCGATTTTCTAGTTTTACTTGAGCGAGCTTTGTTTATTTTCTCCCTCGTTGTAACGTTTGACGCCCTAAAACGTTATATATGGTCAGCATGGTAGTCGATCATCCAGAGTCGTTAGGATAGTTTGGTAATGGCTTGGTATTCGGGTTAAGCTTTAACTTCTGTCTTATGCGTGATCTAACACTATACAAGATGAGAAGACCAACGTAGGGCTCTGATTGAAATAAGCACAGTTTCCGTAGTGAAGTTACCAGAAAACCTTGTTCTCTTTGGTTGTCTTTTTGCCTCGTTTTCTTTGGTATTACTTTATTAATTCTTTTCACGTATAACTGTAACTGACGTGAGACAGAACTGTAACTCATGGGTTTCATGATATCCTGAGCAAACGTAAATTAGGGTTGAACGTAATGGAAGCTGATATCGGGGTGATCAGTGCAGATAGTCGGCCAATTGAAGGTCTTTAGCCTTTTATTCGCGTATCTTATTGTAGTTGCACTATCTAGTAAATTTGGCCTATACAGATGAGCTGTTCTCAGGACCGAATGATGCTCTAAAAAGAAAACATTTCATCTTCAAGAGCATTTGCTATTAGATCACAACGTGAAATAAATATCTCTCGGTTCAGAATGACTGAGATGAATTTTACGGTCCTCGTCTTCTTTATCGTCTTCCCATTTTTTAGATCAAGTTAGAAGATTTCATGCTATTTGCTATCAAGTATCGATCAATTGGGTCATTGTCCCATATCCCTGTTCTAACACTACTACAAATTATTGGTTTAATGTTACAACAATCAAATTGAAATTGACGTTAATCGCATCCCGTGAACCATAATCGTTTTAACAATAAAATGTCCATATTGCTTGCTCACTTTGGCACATCAGATTGATTCATTGCTACCATCCATGACTCACTCGTCAACTGTGCTGAGACGAGGCAACCTTGTGCGGTTGAGCAGCGTAACACAGTGGCTCACTCAGGTGCAGCTAAGGAACGAAAGAATAATCCGAGCATGGAATATTGAAGTGGGCATTTCATTTTACTGTTTTTCTATAACCATACATTTTGTACGGCTGAACTATTCCATTCAGAAAGTTGATTGTGCCTTTCAGATGCGGAACATTTAACAGTCAAATTTTGCTTTTAATTTTTATGTTCCACGTGACATTGTAAAAGCAAATACGTTTATCAAGTGGAGTGTTAAAATGTGCACATCAAATTATGGCACTGTGAACTTTCTGAAAGTATGAGACTCGACTGTAATACGGCTATTGGAGCAAAACAAAACGTTGCGACTTATGAACCATTTCAGGAAGCCACAGTTAAATATTATTTGAGCAATTCAGTGTTAATTTTATTACTGGAAAAAACGACCTATGCGGGGGCAACGGAGCTCGTTTTGTACTCTTCAAAACAGTGGCAGTTTGAAAGCGAGCTCATGCAATACCTTAGTGTAACCACTCGCTTGCTTAACTATACAGTAGTTCAATAGTTTTGCCAGGCAACACACGCCGATGGCAGCAGTTTCCGTAGTACTTAGCATACAATAACATTAAAAGTAGGTGTGCATTAGTTTCGGAAGAAACAGAACACTGTGAATAATAATAGAGTTTCCCACTAACAGGAACTGTTCGCATTGATTACGCAAAACATTTCGATAAGCGTTTCTTCTTTGTGATTTAACTGTTTACTCATAATCATGTATGAATTTGACGGTGTCTTTTTTGGATGCAAACTGAATGAGAAAGTCTTATGGGAGATGCAGCGCTAAACCAATCAAAATGGTGTAAAATGATAATCTATTGCTCATTCAATCGTCCAATGGCAGCGCAAAATTCGAAGGGCAAGGCAATAAGAGCTAAAGTTATAAGCAAAAGCTGGCACTTAAGGAAGTTTATGGACGGTAAAAACAATTATCACAAATGAGGTGCTTCGAATGGGATTGCACGTTGACCGTCTTACTGATTTTAATAAACCAGGCCTACAGTGAGAATGGAGTAAGTTACATAGTTTCGCACTTTCTACCCCCGAATTTCTCAACAAACGCATGATAACTATTACACAAAGATCTCACAGGTGTGTGACTTTTGTTTGCCATCAGCCAGTCTGGATGCATGATCAAAATTTTAGTACATACTTTCCCTAAACATCCTTAGGCTCACAACGCTATTTTTTGAAGGTGACGTTAAAGTGTATATATATATGAATTTGAAACCCCACTGGCGCTGCAAACAAGTGAGAGAAAACACTGATCTCAACATCCATGGGAATAAACATTCATTGTTGCCCACAATTATATTGAAATTCTCCATCGATGTTCCCCATCGACAATAATTCCTTGTGTACAGTGAACACAAGTCATGAAGTGTTACAAATATTATTGAATCTCATTGAGACTTTGTGAGTTTCCTCCTCAAGGAAACGAAGCAAAAATTATGTCGTTCTTCCCGAAAGCACATAAACTGCCAGCAACGAGTATTCGCTTCCATGTGGAACTGGGTACGTGAACTCGGTTTCTGTAACGAACAACAATCACTTCCAATACAGCAGGTTGTAGATACGTCAAATACACCTGGACTTGAACTGGTCAATAATTTAGTCTACTTAATTGAGTGGAATTGGCTTAAGTTTTTTCAATCCTGACGTGCGACTCCTGTAGCAAGAGGGGTTAAAGGAAGGCGATCCACCTCGAGTTAATTGAAAGGTTCGTTTTATTTATCGATAAAGATATAAAACATCAACATAACAAAATAAGGAAGACCTGATAAACTTTGGTTGTCTATGTCGTAAAACTTATTGTGGATTCCGCGTTTTTATTCTTCACCTGACTTCATAGAAAGGGGAATAGCGGATTAGGAATTCTTCTTATGTCTATTCACATGCAGCTATATTTACAATTTGCCTGCAGTTCATGTCGAATTATTCAGCTTAACCGATTTCCATTCTAGACTTCACGTCCACTGTAGAGCAGTTAAGTCACACAATTAAAGGGCTAATTTAAGTGGGTTATAGAGTAATAAGCGTATTATCTGAGAAAAACAAATTGACCTACACATACAACCTCAACATTAAACTAGACAGTCCATTTGATCAAGGTGGCTTCTGTGTGATAAAATTCTATAACATCTCGTATCTCGGTACTTTCGGAAAGACAAGGGATGAGGCAGACCACCGGGTAAATCCTTTTCAGTTTCCTAAAAATTAGGCTACTTTTGTTGGCTGAACTTCATTTATCGACTAATCGGCCATCTTCTGTATTTTCTATCTCGTTCTTTCGTTATTCAAAGTTATTGTCATTTCAGTCATCACAATAAAAACTAGCACTTTGCGTACGCCTCGACCTTTGAACATAGCCTTCTTAACAGAAGAAACAGGCGAATTCAGCTGCTTATTGGATTCGGGCACCATACTGACAGATCAGAAAACATCGGGTCTGAATGAAGACAGCTGTATACTATCACAAAACCCAGTGAAATCGCTGCTAGTGTTATTCCTAGTGACCTTCACACAGACGCCAAATCCAGTCCAGGACTTTAAAACGACGGCAGTCCGCCGTCGTTCTAAAACCGTAGGGTTGCCTCGAAGCACACTAAAACACACTCATTCAGATCCTTTCACTCGGTGAATCTCCACAAGTACATTCGTGTGCCAAGCTTACCATCTACAATGAAACTTCTGCCTGATATTTTATAGAGGTCAACGCGGCCTCATACTTTCAACAACTGGACGGGCATTGTGACGGGACCCATTCATATTAGGCACTGCATGGACCTGTTGTAAAGAAGAAGCGCTAGATGGCGCATTGTCTATCCTCGGTGTGACACTATTTCACTGTAATCAGAAAAACCGTAAAGGCAGTGGTGCAGTCTCTTTCGTGGGATCGCAACAAACAACCCAAAGTACTCTTTATCAGGGTGCTTTTGCAGTTTTAAGAACTGGCCTTCAACATAGGTAACTTTCCTCAAAACTTCACTTGATTGAATAGACTGAAGTACAGGTTGGCTTCTGGAAACAAGGATGCCGACACAGCTTTGTACATCGCACTGCGTAAAATATAATCTTTAGGTTTCACTCAACACATTGATCGTGTGAGATATATATCACTCGGTGATAAACTGCACGAAATATTTAATCATTACTGTAACTTTTCTCTTCTATGTAGATTTCTGAGTTGACAGTAGAGGCTGGATTACTTCGGCAGGTCTAGAAATATGAGAGTTGGCGGGTGGGCCAAGAGCCGCCCTGGTATGACTACAATTCTGCAATCGAGATTAGCAAGGTAAGCAGCCTAATTGTCATAGTTCCACTTGGTCGTGGTGATCTTGGAATAAATGAATCCAGACACCTCAACGAAACTTGAGAATATTTTTCCCGAAGTACCACAGGGCAAATTTCACAAGGATGAAGATAGCTTGACTTGGTTGATTAGCCTAGCCCCTTCAACACTCACAACACGCATGATCACCAGCAGTTCATTGACGGAGGAGTATCCGAAACCATGTTCCACTAAGGTATCCCTGGCTTGTTAGTAAGTCTAGACGTTCAAGGAATAGAATTAGTGCATTGCTTACATCGAAATACCCATCCCAAGGGTAGGTACCACATGAAAAAAGAGTGAGTATGTTTTGTCGAGTATGTCCTGTTGCCCAATTCTGCCACGGAGAAAACCTTTTTGTTGTTAACGTGGTCTTGCTGAAAAGCTTTGGATGAATTCCAGACTTCTGTTGCAACGAGGTCACAGCATACACAGAGGAGAAGTTCGCAAGTGCAAACCTCTGATGGTTTTACCTACAAAGATACGTGAGTGTAACTTTGATTTATGAAAGACATTTGAGCACATAAATAACAAACTGCGTGAATTACCCAAAATTCAAGGGCCACAAGTCGGAAGCAAATTGGGGAACCTACTCACTCGTCTGATAAAGTTGTATCACTAAATTTACAGAACTGCTGAGAGTAAGCTTACTCATTCTTTTTAAATTAACCACCTACCAAAGCCTGGAAAATGTTTGCAATCATACTTATCTTCAAAACTAGATACAGATATGATTCGGCGCACAATCTCCAAATAGTGTTGAGTTCAGTGATCTATTGAATAATAGTGACGTTATCAGATGACTGTCTTTGAGAAAATGTTGACTGCCTTGAGCATATCACCAAGGAGCAACGGTTAGTTCATATGGGGATACGGTTTATCCTGAATTTTTCAAGCTTTGATAGGGCTGACTATTACATCATATTACGGGACCTCAATAGTTATGGTCCCCGATGCACGCTTACTCACGTGGCTTGAAGACTATCCAACTGAACGTAAGTTCTACGACAAGATGACTGGAAAGCTCTCAGTATGGTTCATTGATCTATACTGATGACAAAACTCTGGCGTGCTCTAGAGTACCCGGATGATGTGACAGTTTTACGGAACGATTTGAACTGTACAAACCATCGAAAATAAATTGGCCGTGAATGCCTACAAACGTTACGTCATGCATATTCGCCTCAAATGTACACAAAGCTACCTGTGTCAGTACGCGAACGAGACCAACAGTCTGAGTCTCTCTACAAAGTGTGTAACTATGGTTAAAAGGGCATAAACCACACTAAATCCCTTAGGGAGAATTTGTGAAGCATTCCACCTTGAATTGTTTCTCATTGTGATCTCCTGCAAAATCCGTTTAAATACGGGGAAACGAACATACAAGCTTGTCGTTCTTGTCTTGGGAAATATGTGACAAATTAAAAGTGTTCAGAGACGGATCACTAGAAGACCTCTGAGGATCAGCTAAACTATCTACTTGCAAATATCGGCAGAATTCGGTTGATTCTCAAGGAAACACGGACGCCTCAGGGGATACTTAATAGTTACCTGCAAAATATTTTACAGCCTGGCTCATCCACTGGCATATCTGCTCCTACTCATTGAGGGGGAACTTTTAATGGGTCATTAGTTGAAACTAAGTAAAGGAAAGGGCAGCTCACCTTGTTGAGTGAACTGCTTTATTGTTAGGATCTGTTCCCATTGGGACGCATTGTCCAACTCTGAGGTCACGGCTGAAGCAGTTGTGCGTTTCAAAGTATTACTCGATGGGCAAGTGCGTGAGAGACAACCGACACTACAAGTTTCCTGGTCGCTATATTAGCTGAGTCTTGTTAGTCATCAATAGCACATGTCTGGCTGAATGTTGTTTCAACGTTCGTTGCTAAAATGATTGCGGTCAACAATTTCATTGAACCAACAATGTATTTACCATCATTCACGTTTGCTTTACACTTTCAAACCGTTAAACGCAATTTTATCCGAACAACACAGGGGCAAAAATGCACAAACAGAAATCTTTCTCCAAACTATAATCACTCGTGGAACTATGAGTGCATATTCTCACTGAACAAGCAGACAAGAAAGTGCATCTCTCTCGAAACTAATGCATTCTTAGCGGAAGAGATTACGTATTGCCCTTGTTCATGAGTTTCCGGCGTTTCGGATGCATATTACACTTATATGACAACAGTTCTAACATTAACGAGGTTAGGATTAGCTGCTGTTTGATTATCAGTTTTCTGTCGGTATCTCTGTTTGGAAAGCTGTGAAATGTTACGTGTACGATAGTACATGCGTGAGTTTAGTGAGCATCTTGTTATCGTGCCTGACGAAAATGTGCAAGCCCAATGTCCGTGACCGTGACTTATGAAACGTAATTTTCATTATACCACATTTTACACGCATACAGAAAACCGTCGGATTGTTTAGTTGTCCGCCAAACTTACTAATCGCTATTTCAATTTGGTTTGATCTTCAAAATTGACCAAGTGATTTCGTAGCAGTTAGAAATTTATCCCAACTTGCAAGCATCTTTCACGCTAAGCTATTTGGGCTTTATAAGTGCGTTACCAACACTTGTCCAACGTGATCAAAATTCGTAATCTTCTATTACGTTTACGTTATATAGAAAAAACCAACAATCGTTTCCCTTGACAATCGTGACACAACGGTTATCACCGAAATTATGTTCGTTTCCAAAGGTTTGCATTTTATGGAAGAGAAATACCATGACGCTTTTCAGAATTCTCCTGTACTTAAAGCTTGAAAAATCTCGCCAGAAATCATGATTCGAGTCATACCATTCTCCTAACAATTGTTTCTTAAATTTGTTTCTCATAAAAGAATGAATAGCACTTCAATAACATTAAATACAGACAGCGGGTTTTTTTACTTGCTTTAAGCGTTTCAATTTGAAATCCACAAAATTGTCAATAGACATTTGATACTTGTTTGATTAAACCGTTTTTTCGATGAGGTCTTTCGTAACGATCCTCGATTACGCATCGCAAAGCTATTTGCTGATTCACTGGAATTTACGGTCCTATTTCTAGAATGTGGCATAGCGTGCACGGCAGAATTATTTAGCCGTTCCGCATAGGTGACTAACAGTGACATAATCCTGTACGTGTTGCCTATGGGCAATCAGTATATTCACCCAACAGTATTTTACAAGTCAATCTTAGAGAATTCTATACTTATTCAGTTGCCAATCAAACTGTTCGTCCGTGCATGGGTTGTGCTGCAAGGAGGTGATGTCTACTGTATTTTGGAAGTATAACTTCTGGAGTACCACACTGAAAGATTGATTGAACAGTCAAACTGCATGTATCGCGTTATCGCCCCGTACACTTATATTAAATGGGTTCCATTTCATGCAACCACACAAATACATGCTGTACATCAGTTAGCACCATCCGGATGATTAGTCAAGTTCCTATATATGTGTCGCAAAACGAACTACGAGGGGTGCTCTAAATTGCTTTTGACTGATTGCATTCAGTTGATTCCCTTCAGTGTGTGATTCAACTTATTGGCTACCGGAATGAAATGATAATTACTTCAAGGTGTTCCTTGGCACATATATATGTTACATTCGAAATATACTTAATTATTTTTAGGCATGTTGGGAGGAGTGACTATTCCATTGTGTTTTGGTTTTAGTGTATGACTGCTGTTGCTGGCTGGTGCGCATAGCACAGTTTAAGTTACAATACATTTCCAACTGCATACTACAAGTCAAACAGGAGTAAAATGGGAAATGGTATAACTGAAATAATAAGGACATTTGAACAGGTTAGGAGATGGAATTATGTTTCCCATATGTAATGACTACAAGGCTACATGTTATAAAAAACAATTCATTTAATTACTGTCTTTTAGCAAATAGTGACACTTCTGACCTACAGTATCGCAATACGTTGTGAGTTTTATTGCATACTTCACAACACGCATATCACTTGCCCGGTTTTTATACGGAAGCAATAACCACTATAATAAATCAAGTATAATCTTCGCTCGAATGGATTTGAATGGAAACAGGACCTTAGTTTCTCTCAGAAGTACGCGCTGATCAACGAGGTCTGTTTCTCTCAGGACTGACTGTGGGGCCGTTTGCTTCCGACGTTGTCCTTGAGGCAATACACACACAGTTAATTCAGCCGTGAATTACAAATTATATGCAAGTACTTTGCTGTAATTGCCTTCAAAGTTTAATGATTTATTTTTTTAAATTTCAGTTCGAAGAACATTTTGTGTACTCAAGAGGCAAGTTCTGGAAAATATTACAATATTCTTGCTATTTATTAATGCATCTCTAGACGTAAATCGTTCGGTTTTCACTCGTTTGACTGACTTTCCTTTAACGTGAAACTCGTGGAACCCAAAGCAAGCACCCAACAACTCTCTTCATTATTTGTATGACATATCGAGAAAGAAAAAAACAGACCGTGAATTTGACAAGTATTCCTTCAGTTAGCTGTCATTTTGGTCCCCAGAGCACAGAATATCCCGTATTTTGGACAGAACAGGCCGAATTTATTTCGATATACATCACTGAATTCCCGACTTAACTTCCACTAAAACTCACTAGTTGAGAATGAGTTTTAAAGGATATCTCAAACATAGTCTCCAAACCTGATCCTTGCAAATGTGATCAGTGCCAACCGGACACAAGAGTAGCCGTGCTAATACGAACGCCAAATGCATGTGAAACAGTAGTAATTAAGTATATCTTCCTTCACTCGGGCAAATTGTTTCCACAAAAGCATATCCTGCATTGCCTCACAGTGACAGACTGCAGTCGCAGTCGCTTAGCAAAAACTATGGAATGAGATGGATTACTGTAATTATCGTTAAAGCGTGTGAGTATTGTTCACCTAAAAATTAGAACACGTTCAGTCGTTTAACCTAAGCTGTGAACTCTTCGAAAACAATAATGCAAGCAAACAAGACTGTGAGGACTTAGGATAAGCTACACTCAGTGTGATAGTTATCTGTTCACCTAGTGGTCTTCAAAGGAAGTTTGAAACATGTGGCACTTAGAAAAAACTTTGATGTATGTTCATAGCTTCCACATGAAATCTACCGAAGCATTATGGTTGGTTCGAAGCGTTGACGTGTGGACAAGACGCTAATATGTTCATCAGAAACTGCAACGTGTTTAGACACATGATATTTGTTTTAAAAATAGGGTGACCACTTCACGGTTGTGAACCTCACTCATTTGGAACACGGCAGCGGTTTAGCGTGGCAATCTACTGTTGTCACTGTTGGCTGATTGAGCAATATTGTTGATGAATTTTGGTGGAAACCACAATTCTTAAAAAAGTTTAAAAACAAGAAGCGATTCACGTCCCAAAACTATTCCTCACAAAGATGTATAGTGTTGTTCTCAGGACGAACCATTAGAAACGAAGAAGACGCTTACACACTCCGCTCAGTCATTTACATGTCGTTCCTTCAGTAAAAAAAATAAATATTTTTCTAGCGCAAGCGAAACTTTGTACAGTTCGAGAAGACGTTGGAGAATCTGTGCACTATATTACTGGACTAAACCATACCTGTTAACACAGTGACCGAAAGTGATATTATTCAAATATATACAATCGATCTTGAGGCGAATTTGCGTTGCTTTGCTTAGCTGGCCAGCTATCTAAACCTGTCAAATCAAAGCAGAAAGAGTGTTAGCCAGCATGAGCGCACAACGGTCTTTCGTGATGAAGGCATGCAAGTGTTTTGAGAATTCCACAACTTATAAAACAAATCCATATTAAAAATCATGCTGATACATAACAGAGTATTGTATAACTCCACGCCAACTATTTAGTTATTTGTATCCAATATTTAATTTGTATAATATGGCAAATATACTGCATATATTGTGCCATTATTTATTATATGAAGTGTATATTTATAGGTAAATGGAAACAGAGTCAGTCATACCAGATAGATCAGAAGGTAGAGGTTTGATAAACCACAGTCTCTTGGTCCTCCAGGTTGAAGGTTAGAAGAAGTTTGGCATTTTTTCAGAAAAAGATACCCGTTCTGGTATACTGCCACCCACCCACTGCTTTGCTATACAGAATTTTGAGCCAACAGGTTTAGTTGGTAGCCCTAATCGTTCTCCTGTCTGGGTCTAGGCGT